>JANSTT010022604.1:0-41822 GCA_026745375.1 Platyura marginata | reverse complement strand
TCAAAGAGACCTACACATCCGAGTTTTTCATGGAAAAAATAACAAAAGCGTAATAATTTCCGAAAAGGTCGGGAGGTAAACCACACCTAATCTAACTACTTTCAAAATTACAACACTTTTCAAGACATTAAATTATGCGTGAGACAAACTGTTCGTCAGAAAAAATGTCTATACGATAAATTGCCCTTGATACATTTTTCTTAAATCAGTGGAGATAAATTTGTCAAGATAATTAAGGTCTCGGTCTGGGAGGTAATTCTTAGTATATAGCTTAACGTAATTACGACGTTAAAAATACAGGTTGTGATGGCCGTAATGTCGTCATTCAATCAATTCCGGAGTTCCTCAAGGTTTGCTGTTGCAGCTTCTGATTTTTATTAATGACTTGAAAGCTTTCACAACAAAAAAAAAACGTTGCTCACAGCTATTTCGATGACATTCCTTTCCGTTCGACTATCTATTCAGCATCACCACAGTGGGTGAGGTTAGCCCCATTGCTGAGTTTGTCACAAATGACCTCCAAAACACAGTTTGCTAATGCTCATTTATGACATTATTCATTACACCACTGTTTCGTTCTTCGATCTCGAATAGATTTAAATTTAATCTCGCATTCGATTTAGATCCTTAAACTGTACCTGCCATTACCGATTTACTGGGCTCTACTAACTCAACAGGACTCAACATGGACATTCCAAGCATCCCAGTTAAATACAACACTGCTAGGTATAAAAATTGAACCGGATCAGGTAAATATTAATTTCACAATTATTCCTCATTTCAATATACAGATCCTAGGAAATTTCTAGACAAAAGCTATTGGTGGAGTATTATTTTTGATTTTTACATTTCTCTGGCAACGGCTGATGGTGCCGTTATTAAATAAAAACGGACGTTTCATTACACCATTGGAAAGTGTTACATACGGCGGTTGCTTTGCTGTCGTCTCATTTATATGTGCCGGTTTGCTACAAATTAAAATCGAACTACACAGCAACGATGATAAAGCGACAATTCTATGGCAATTGCCACAATATTGTCTACTTATGTTTGCTGATGTTTTAATTGCTATTCCCGGTCTTAAGTTTGCATTTACACAAGCGCCCGAATCAATGAAATCCGTACTAACAGCTACATGGTTTTTAAATAATGCCATTGGTAATTTAATTGTTGTTATAATAACCGAAGTTCATCCAGTCAAAACTCAGAGCAATGAATTTTTTCTCTACTCATTTTTGATGCTCATCGGAATTGTTATTTTCACAAAATTTACCACCACCTATGTGTATCGAGAGGAAAATGTTTCATATGAATCGAGGGAAACATTTTTATTTATGCCAGATGGAAAATTTGAAGCAAACAATACACAAGTGTCTTATGATGTTGTAGATAGTAATAAAAGATTTTCACAAGACCATTTAAGATTTTAATGTTACCGAGTATTTATTGAAAATTAAAATAAATTTAGTGTCACGCACAACGCATGGTTTATTCTAAAATTCTGTAAAAATACTGAAGTTCCAACAAGACATCTTCCTCCAAGTCGGTGCAATGAATTGCGTTCATAACTTTGTTACTGCCAAATTTAGCCCGAATCGTTTTTGGTCGTAATTTTTGTGCTAAATCCTGTTCAAGACAAAAAAATTGTAGGAGGATGAGAAAAAAAAACATAACGAAACATAACACATACCGGGTCAGTGGGACCACATAATTTTCGGAATTCTTTGTAAATATTGATTTGCCCATTAGTCGATGCTACTTCAAGAGCAATACAAGGACCACTCGCAAGTTCTAATACCATTTGCTACAAAAACAAATATAACACGTTAAGACTGTACACAGACTCCTAGATGCAGGGCGTTTAAATATTTAATTCTTACAACATATTCTGGTACAACTCCTTTGTAAACTTCATAAAATTCCTCACAATTTGGACGTTCCAAATATAGCATTTTCATTGCGGTTATCTTAAAACCAGAATCGTATATTTCGGACAATATATTGCCAAGTTTGCCTAAGAATATTTATGATCTGTATGAGTGTGGTTGATAAAATAAAATCTCATCCTCTGATGCTTACAGTAAGAAAATATTCAAGACACATTGGAAGATTCGAAGGAAGCTAAATTATTAGTACTTTTGGACGTACCTCGTACAGAATAATTAATAGTCATAGTCTCTAGTATATTTCAGTTATTCTTGAAACGGCGAGATCAATTCAGAGCATGGCTGTATATGATAGATTAGGTTAGGAGAGGTTTATAGGGCTGTTGACCCTTCACCACTGAGACCTAAAAGATCTATTGTAGATCTACTGATGTTTAAATATGCTCTTTTAGTTATTAATGGATATCAGCACCCGCGAGAGATCGTTGTCTAATGTCGTTTGGAGTCAAAATGTAGCCTCCTAGGTGGCGAAGCCTCTTATGGGCCAAGGCCGGACATTGGCGGAGTATGTTTTTCGCCGTTTCGTCCTCTCGGAGACAGAAGCGACATGAGGGGTCATATTGCCAATTTTGTGGAGATGATATCTCAAATGGCAGTGCCCTGTGGATAGCTTCGTGTAAATTCTGAGGCTGTTTCTATGAAATCAAAGCAGCTGGTCAACTCTTTGTTAAGAATGCGAAGTTATGAATTTCTTTGCGTATTGTTGACCAGGAATGGTTTCCCAGTGGGACCGCTTTTCGCCCTCTTCCCTGTTTATAATAGTTTAATAACTAATTTCACTTATATTATATATGGGAGTAGAATTTCGATAGCATTAATGAAACATTTTTAATCTTGTGATGGTAACCTGGCTTGTGGCCACTACTTGATTTTTACAACAACAAAAAAAGGATTATGAAGTTTAAAGAATTATTTATTTTAAAATACCGTAAATGTGGGTACCGCACGAATGTAGCTGTACGAGTTTCAACACGCTGTTCTCTACTCTCTACTTTCCGGGATAGATCCGGTAATTGGTGATGAAAAAATAGATATTATACTGCAATCCTGTAAGAAAACGTGCATATTGTATGCCCGGAGAACCTGCTCCAAATAATCGCTATGGCGATGATTTTATTAAGATAGTTCATGAATTTCTTCAAAAAGTGAGGGCATTATAGCAAGATGGGAGATGGTTATTACAAACAATGGAAATTATATTGGAGACAAATATGGAAATAAATGTACTTTGTTGAATAACAGACAGAATGACAGAACTTTTCGAAAAACCTAATATTATAGGCGTTAAAAGGCTACTTTCATAGTAAAGACATTAGTGCTACAGGTAAGACCCGTTGGAACGACTTATTTCAGGTGAAAATTTCAGAGAACAATATTAAAAGAAATTTGCTAATAATTTTCATAAGTGTAGGTACTTACCCTCCTTGATGGCATGAGGTTTCACAATTGCCAACGAACTATGATTCATGATGGCGGTCGTTCTAAACGGTGATTTATTTCCATTCGGAAAAAAATAATCCAAGTCCTAAAAATATCCCAATTTTACAAATCTATGAAAAAATCAAATAAGAAAATTGGTTACTCTTTTTGCATCTGCATCGCACTTTGAACAGTGAACAGCGTTCTTAATTTCATCTTCTCCGAATTTTGCTCTCAAACTATTCGGTGCATTTTGCTTTGCTTCAACAGGATTTTCCGGCCCTTGCCATTAACGATAATGTTACAAAAGTACATTTAAGAAGTTATTGATATTTCTACCTGCTATTTCTAATAATTTCTGGACAGCATTATTCGATATAAGTTCCATTGCTAGCACTGGTCCAGTAGTTAGATATTCCATCAAAAATGCTTGTGTTGATTCACCATTTTTATCGCAATAAAATTGTAGAGCTTCATCGGCGGTTAACTGTACCATAGCGCAGTTGTTTATGTTGAATTTTTCCTTTTCTAAATAGGCGAGAATTCTATCCATTACCGGAATAGCGTCGGGTTTTAGTAAACAAAAAGTTCTGCAAAAAAAAGAAGAGAAAATTTAAAAAAAAACTGTTCTAAATTGTTTCCATAGACAATCTTTTGGACCTTTCTCTTTTACTCACTAATTTATTTTTCGTCGGACTATCCGCATAGTCGAGAATCATAAATTGTCTACCGTATATGTTTAGCTTGGATCCAACATAAAAATTGAATTCGGTCAAACCATCGACTTTGGTTCGTTTTAAAAATGTTTTTCGAGTTCTATGGTCGAACTAAAAAAATTTCAATTTGCGATCATATAAATCTACGAATTAGTCAAATTAATAAACTTACAATTTCCACTGTATTATCAGACGGAAAATAGTACAGATAAAATGTTCTGGCCATGTTAGCTTCCTGTTGAAACCATTCTGCCAGGAAAACGAATCTTTCTGAATAGTCGAGGTTCTATAAAAAAAAAATGGGAAATATGTGAGATAATTATAAGATGTATTTGAGTTTTGCTTCCAGTTTAAATTCAAGTTCCACTTCTAATATATGTATAGGTGAAAGATTACAATTCTTTAGGATTCGATTTTTTAAAATCTACATAATAATAATAAATCAACGGAATAGACTCTATTCAGAGTACCCATTGTTATACATCAACTCGCTTAACGATTCTAAGTAATCATGGGATGGGAAAAATACAAATTACAATCAGTTAAGGCTATAAATGAGGCGCTCAGTGCTAATTCTACCTAACCACAAATTTCTTGAACAGAGAGAAATAATCGAGTTTCAAATAAAAAATCGTAATTTTGACTGAAATTTTATTGATTAATTCAATTCATACAGAAACGACTTTTAATAATTTTTTTTTACTAAAAAACGAAAAAAATACCTACGCTTGAATACGCCTAAAAATTCAAATAATGTGGGTTTTTCATGCATATTATTTATTATTATTATCAAAACAGATACACCTTTAGTTCTTTATTGTTTTTTGTAGATTTTGAAAGATTTTGTGGTTTTTACTATAGGTAAATTTATCTTCGTTTCGACAAATTTTTGTGGTTAGGCCGTTTCCTGACCTTCAAAACAATGACTCAAAACTGGTGTATCGATAAAAAACATTTAAATTTATGGAATTGCAAAATGATGCAAAAATGGGTGAAATTGAATAATAAAGTACATACCATTTTTAGTAAATAAATAACAAAATAAATTGTGTACTGTAAATAATATTTGGTTAATTTATACAATAAATAAATCTACTACACTACAGCCAGTCTACAAAATGGTCTTTCAAACAAACAAACACATGTCGCCATCATCAAACATCAAATTACCATAGTAACGAATGAGCCGTGAAGTATGCAGCAATTTGCAATTTGGAGTACTAGTTTGCCATATATTACTGTAAAAATTGTACTAAAAGAAATGTAAAAGTTGAG
Source organism: Platyura marginata (assembly GCA_026745375.1). Lineage (NCBI taxonomy): Eukaryota > Metazoa > Arthropoda > Insecta > Diptera > Keroplatidae > Platyura > Platyura marginata. The sequence goes on along the minus strand of JANSTT010022604.1, from coordinate 36,466 downwards.
TATGGCAATACGGAAAGCGACATTTTTTGTGGTTTTTACGTCGGCCAGGAAATTCTTTGGAAAATTTATTAAAAATTTATAAATTCTAGTGAATATTTAATAGAAGTTTTATTAAAAATCAAATAAATATATTATGTGAATTACGAAATCATATTGTTCGATTAAATTATTGATTTTTAATTGTTTGCGAAGAGTACCTATTGATGAGAATGAACGATGAAAGTTGAACTGTGACATTTTTTCTAAGAACTGGAAATCATTTGCAAACAAACAGAAAAAGTATTAATTACACGGTAAATTTATTATAAAAATCCTACAAACAATAAAGAATCAGAATAAGAACATCAATTATTCTACTGTTGATTATTTAACAAGAAAAAAAATTACAACCAACTATTGAGTCGCGTTTTTTATTTACTTAAAAAATGCGATCCATGAAATTAAGCGAATTCCTGGAATCATAACAATGTCGTTTGTTGCTTAGACTACAGTTTTATTATAGAAAATACGCTGTGGATTACATTTTAGCAAAGAGGTAAAAATCAATTAAATTTTTCTTAAATAAATTTATTAACAAAATAATGTTAAGACGCAATTAAACATCTCAAATTTTCCTTGCTGCTATCCTCTTTTATTCTTTTTTTGTTTTTTTGTATCAAAAATATACATATATATCTCTAGATGTACATAGATGTAGAGGTAGACGAAGCCAAATATATATTTTCTGAGAAATTCATAAGATTTCTTTATATTATATGTTGTTTTGGTAATTTATGGTAAATATTCATGCTTCAAATGTTTTGATAATACCCAGATAAAGAATGGTTGTACATTTAAGTGCGTATCAGTAAGGAGTTCTTAAGAAATCAATAAAAAAAACCATAATTACATAAATGCATGTAAATGGAATTCCTAGTAAGTAACTTCGATCTATTTTTACCCATTAATTTTAATTTGGTTAGTTAAATGAACCGAAGTACATACATGCTGGGGATTGGTATAAATATACGGAATTTTTGACTGTCATTGATGTTATGATTTTATTCCATAACGCATTTACAAATTAACTGGTTTTGGTGCGTTCTTACCGGGTTTTTGACACTAGTTTTGACTACAAATTTTGCCAGATATAAAAATATTTACAAAATGTTCATCTCTAGAGATGTTCACATTTTTTAGTATGGTGGTGGTACTTCTACATTCACACAGAGTAGGTTTCTTGCGTAGTCGTAGATGGCTATATTGAAGCGCCTATATTACGCAACCTAGTAGAATATATCAAATTACACTATTGTGCCATCATTGAAGTATATCAGTTTTATGAAGATCTAGAGATCTAGACACTCGGACCTATTATCATTAGTGTGACAGACATAATATTGTCTAAAGAAACAATAAAATAATAGGTAGTGGCGAATTGTGTTTGTAACATTTCTACTTCTGTGCGATGGTGGTTTCAGATAAATTCAAAGAAATAACTTTAATGCCTCCCTTGTTAAGTTCTTCATTTACAGAACTTCCGAATCTTTGTTGTTGCTGTAGTAGTTTTCGGTTATCATTATGCAGCCTCTATTTCTAAGTCTAAAAAGTGAGCCACTGAGATCGGGTTTGTCCATAGGTCAATAATTTCCAGGTGTGTTGGTCTCGTTGTGGCCATTTAAATAAATGCAGAGTTATGGGGTGTTTTACGTTGATGTTAACATTTATCCGATTTAGATAATTGTTTAGAATCAGCGACTAAAAACCACTCATACAGCTCTCGCTATTTACCGAGCCAATTATTCAATTACACTGGCAGCTCTTCTGAATCTTTAGTTAAACTTGATTTGCTACAACATAATATTTTTTATTAGAGAGTCCTTCATTGGTCCGCGAGTCGTAAATGATTTGGAAACCCTGTACAAAATACACATGACAAATAGACTCATTTTAGTATTGTTTCTCTTACTTATCTCTAATAAATGCAAGTTTAATAAATACAATACATGTACGTAGCGTTATTGATTTAAAAAAAAATTGTTTAAAAAACATTTGAACTAAAATATGTGTACAAACATAATTCAAGGAATTGTGATAAATATTTTTTTAATTATGTGACTTAATTTTATCGGATGTTCACCACAACGTCCGAAATGATCATTTTATTTTAAAGACCACAACATGTCAATCTATCAATCCCATTTTGATATATAATTGCGTAATTGCATTTTCAATATTATTCTACATATTACGAGATTATAAATTTATAAATAAGTATGTTTTGCTGTTTTTCTATAAATAGTGTAACCCAATAGATTAGCGTCCAAGTAATCGCCAATAATTTATGATGAAATTAAACATTCTGAACATATGAGATCTCTATTCCATTTAATAAATACTTACTCTAGTTTTATAATAATAATAAAAAAGCTTCGGAGTCATCACATAATAGGCAATCATTTTTTGATGTAGTTTATAATAAAAATCCCTGTCCCCTAATTTTTTTTTTTTTGGGCTGTTTTCAGAGCATTAACTTACTAAACGATAGTTTTCGTACTCCAACTTTCTTAATTCGATGCGAATGTTTTTCTTGAGGTGAATGAATGGTTTTGTTTACATACAGCTGCCACTTCCGATTGGCCTCACAGTAAGAAGTCTAAGTTTCTAATTATGTGTTCTAGAGATTAAAATGCTAATTGATAATTTCTTTGAGCTAAAACAATAGATCGTCCAGTAGATTTAATAAATTCAATAATTTTGACTCGTTGAACATCAAAAGTATTAAAATAACCGCTTCTCGCTAGCCTAATAAAGGAAAAGTGAATTTTAATTTTCATGTGGAAATAATTAAAAACAAAAAAATGTGTGTCCATTTTTTAATCATTTCAGTCTCATCTGGGCTACTCTGTCCTTTTTACATAAATTGTCCAACGCATTTTTTCATACAAGTTGTAAATATAGAAATGAGAGAGGAGGGAAAGGGAAGTTACATAGAAGTAAACATTTTGTTTCAGAATAACTTTTACCCGTGACGCCCGCGACAATACATTTTGACAATTCTGACCTTGGAAAGTTACTCATAGATGACCGAGTTTGATTTAGATATTTAGAATCTTTAAATATAAGATAACAAAAAATAAGAAAACAAAAAATATAGACAGTATAAGAACACAACTAAAGAATAATAGAAAAAGCCGAAAATAATCGCTGTGTAATTTCAGAAAATATTACGAGAAATACTCGCGAAATACCTGGAACAGACATTCCAAGGTTGGTGAAAATTCTTATTACTTAACCTATACTTTGTATTTTCATAAGTGGCGTTGGGTTGGTGTGTTTTACTCTTTCGCGTCCTAGGAGTATGAGAACACCAAACATAAGTAATCATAACAACTGTGGTAGATTAAAAATTAGAAAGACTTAGAATTACAAAAAAAAGTAGGAACTGTTGGGGCTTAATTGGAGTAAAATCAGCAGTTTTTGACGATTTTCTCGTGGCTTAGTTAGAAAATCGAAAATAGTATTTTATTGGGAAATAGAAACTTTTTATGATGATTTTTAAGCTTTTTGGATTGTTTTTCCAACACTTTTTATCCCTCTTGTAAGTAAGTACATGTTGGGGTCACAATGACCCCAAATTTATGTACCAAGTAAATAAGAATACTACCGCAGAGTTAGATATGAAATATTTGGAAAATTATTTTTGATGAAAATTGAGAATGTCTTCTATAGGTGTCATTTTCCGGTTGAATTGGAAAATCGGAAATTATTTGTAGTTTCAGCAAACATTTTCTCAAACCGTATTCTGATAAAAGGGAAAATTAGAGTCACTCAATCCCAATTGTTCATCTGACTTAAGAATTTAACGAACTGTGCAATTCAATAATGTTCAAAAATAATGATGCAAATTTTTGGAACAAAAACATCTCAAAAACCCTGAAATTCCAAAGAATTTTAAGCAGGATTTTTTTTTTGTCAATAAACAATGAATTCACGCCACTACAACTTTAAATTGAGCAAATTTGTTTTTCTGTATGCCTTTTTGCCTCCCAATAAATGCCAAACAGAACGTGTGAATATAATAAACGAAATTCCTTGGAAGTGATTATGATTATTTCTGAATAAAATAGTGCGGAAAGAGAGAGAGAATAGCGGATTACTGGAATAATACAATTTAATGTATTTTATTTATTCAATAAGCGTGCACAACTGTTCTGTTCTGTACTGTTTAGTTGCATCGTTGCCATCAGCAAGTTAGTGTTTTTAAGTGTACGGCACACTACTCCCGCTTAAAAATGTTCTTATATTTTACTTTTATTTTTCAGATATTTTTTATCAACAATGAATTCAATTCCTGTTGTATTGTGGTTCTCTTTAAGCTTTTTGATTTTTCATCAGGTCCATGCCATTGGATGTAAGTTGAAATGATTTTCGTTATAAATTTTAAAAATTCTTAATTTTTTTTTTTAAATATATTTTCAGATACCTATCCAAATGGACCGATTAATTTATTAGTTAATCAAACAGTTAAAATAATATGTACACTAAATCCATACAATAACAATAGAATGAATAGCTCACATTTAGCATTTTATAACGAAAGCATGGCTAAAGTTGATCCGGAATATATGCAGGTAAGGAGTCGATGTTAATTAAGTTTGAATTGGTAGAAAAAAGCCAAGCGTTTCGAATTTTATTTTCAATAAAAATCTTGAAATGATCAAATCTAGAATCGATTTTACGGGAGTTTTCAACTTTAAACTTTTTATTTTCTTCTTTTTTTGTTTTTTAAGTAGCAGATTATGGTTTTAATAAAAAAAAATGTACTTCGTTTACATTTCATTGTTCAATTTGGATAGATCGTGTTAAATCAAAAAAAATTGTTCAAATATTTTTTTGACGGTGGCTTTGGCATTGGTGTTCAAGTTATTTTAATACGTTCGGTAACACGACACGTAAAATGGCAAAAATGACCGACTGTTTCATATATGGGACTTCTATTTTTTTTTTATTAAATGGACTATGTGTCCCTGTTTGAGGAGGCCATGTGTCTCATATATGAGGCGGTCGGTAGCGAACGTTTTAGCCTATTAACGCCTAAAACCAAGCGGCTAAACTGAATTTGGTAATTTTCACAATATGGATCTAAAAGGGCACAAACAAATTTTAATTTTAAATAGTGAAATTTATAACAATTTAAGTACACCCGTCCTTAAATGGGAATACGGCCGACATTAATAAGTTAATAAATTATTTTTTTATTATTTCAGATATTAAATGAAACATCTATAGCGCTTATAATACCAAATGCAGGACCGATGGAAGACATATTCACTTGCAAGCTAAACAATTTATCGGGCATTAGTTTTAATAAAGTCTATGTTGGTGAGTTTCTTTTTTTATTAACACATTTGTTGTGGCCCCATTCTAAAAGTCTACTAAATATTTGTTTAGGTTATAAACCATCTGAAGTGAACGATTTTAAATGTCGATCATACAATTGGGAATCATTGAATTGTACATTTACTAGACCGTACAATCCTGTTATACCCCAATATGAATTATCATTTTCATTCGATGAAACATTTTCTGATACAGTAAGTGATCGTGTTGTATACTCGTAGTTTCTTAGTATTGTAAAGCTACTCTATTAGGCCATGCCACACGCTGTTGTCATTGGGCGCCCAAAACAGGTTTTATATGCAATTTTACCCTTTACCAACAGCGTGTGGCATGGCCTATTGAATGTATTTAATTTTTTAAACTAACATTTTACTAATATTTTATTTTTTTTCTTCTTATTGTATGTTTTAACATAATTTCTTGTCATCTTTTTCGATTTTGTGTTACTATGTACTGCTACTAAACAAACAAAACAATTATTAGAAGAAATCAAAAAAACAACCAAACCAAAATGTATTCCAGGTGTTTAAATGTAGTCTGAAAGGTGAAGGAGTGCTATATTATTGTTTGCTGAATTTTAAAAGTGACAATGGACACTATCGTCAATCATATGACATTTACTATTTCCGATTAAATTCATCCAATGTTTTTGGCAGTTTGGCGCAAATCTTCAAAATTCGAAATTTCGAAAGCGGTAATTGCGAAAAATATTTCATTAAATGTATCTATTTGGTTTTTAATTTTTTTTTTTTTATTTGTAGTCATTCCGAAGAAACCCGATTTAGTAGCGATTAATACAACATCAAATAGTGCGTTCATTAAATGGAGTCCATCACATATATTGAAAAAATTTCCATTGGGTATGTACGATTTGAATTGTAATAACTATTTTTGGTAAAATTTCAATTGTCGAGATCTATCAATGATTGGAAATAATTATGAGTAAAGAAATACAGATAGATGATGATCACACACAAGTGTAATATTAAAAAAACAGTAGACTCTCGGTTATATTTACTGTCGGATACCGTCACTCAGTTATATTTACTAGGCAAAAATGTTCACTCAGTTATATTTACAACACACACGTATGCGCGACAGTATAAAATACATTTTGAAATGCAGGACTGTCTCGGTATATCAATTAACCAATATTGTTTCCCATTCTAAAATTTAAATTTAATATAAAAATCACCAAAAATGTCAGGATTGCTCTGCATCATGAACACGTGTCTTGTTTTTTGGCATTTTATGTAAAATTTTTAAACGGTCAGCTATTGTTTTCGTAAGTAACAGACAAGTAGTCTTAGCCTCCTCTATCAGCTTCCTCCAATAGTCGTAATTGTAATTTCTACGTTCTTCAGTCTGGTATCCCGATTTTTCATCAATAGGCTCTCTATTACCGCTATCCTATAGTATTCTAGATCTGTTTCCATATTTAATTCACATGTCCATGTCTACTGGCCAGCTCACCGGAGTCTGCCGAGTTTTACTCGCTGTATACCCTAGATAGAGACGTATTGTGCTCTGAATACACTTGTTAGGTTCTACAAAAGTGAAACGTCACATATATATGTGTCAGATTCTAAGAATGCCTTATTGGAAACATACTATATTCCATTAGGTGTCATATTTCCAAAACAAATCATTGTCAGTCTGCCATCTAAATTATAAGAAGCAGATAATTTTTGGCCAGAGTGGAATTGAAATGAAATGAACCGAATTAACATTGCCTTGAGCTATCTATTGAATTAGGGTGTTCGTTAAAGATCTATTTTGGGTCCATTGCTGTTTCGTTTATATCTCAACGACAATACCTATCTAGGTTAAATTAGGGGTTTCCAACTACTAACTATCCGAGTGGCCAAAATTATATTATTTATTTTCGAAAGATATTAGCCGCAAAAACGGAGGCCGCCCAGTTGGAAATCCTTTGGTTAACTAATCACTTATCATTTATTTACAATTGTTTTTTTCTTTCACAGATTTTATATATGAAGTAAAATACTTTTCGAATTTTTATAAATCATGGAAATACCTGGATCCAATTATAGGCAGTAATGAATCATACATAATTGAATTGAAAAATCTCGAATATGCACACGTATGGTATGATGTACAAGTACGTATGAAAGTCAATGGTACCCCAAATACAGATGAGATGTGGTCCAATTATTCGGGAACCACTTTTTGCACCGAATCCATCATTCCAGATGAACCGCCTAACATTGATCCGGGCGGATTTCATGTAGACGACAACGAAAATGTTTTTATATATTGGCAAGAATTACCATTGTACAAAAATAATGGTGGTAACCTACACTACAACATAACCGTTTCGAATGGGTAAATAAGATTTATACGGCGCACTAACACAATCAAAATATTTGTATTTATATTTGCAGAATGATCAAACCAGACAATTTATCCAATACTATGGCCAAATATGATAAATTAGGTGCCCGATTCCGAGATGATCTTGAATTTAGCGTGTATAGCGTTAATGCGGTGGGACAATCAAAGTACGCTAGCCACATTCGTGTACCAATTGTAAAGAATCGTTGCCTACCACCAAGACTTATAAAGAATATATTTAATAAAAATGATGCATCGTACAATTTGTCATGGGATCCACCAATATCCGATAATAACATTATAAGTTACACAGTATTTTGGTGTATATTAACAAATTTGCCGAAACATTGTGATGTGAGGTTTTCTATCAAATGGTATGAAAAACATTTTTGCTAAAAATATGTATTCGTTTTAGCGATCGATCAATTTTGTACGAGTTCCAAGAAATCAGCACAATTACACACTTATATTGAATGCAACAGTAAGTTTTGCCGTTTCTGCTAATTCGGAATCATCTAGTTCCGGTATGGTATGGGCTTCGTGTACAGCATATCCTAATAATGGTGAGTATAGAAGAAAATTAACAACGTTTGCAAATAGCTTCCACTATTATATTTCTTTCATATACTTAATTGTTGTGGAAGCAAAAAAAAAATTGTGAAGTTGTCAACTTCTTAATGCAGTTTTTTTTTTATGGTTTTTAACATTATTTAAAATATTCAGGCCTTTTTTTTAATAAATAAAATTTTTGGAAAAAAATTAACCCTGTAATGTCCAACATTTTTTGCTTCCTTACCAGTGTTCAACAACAAAAAATCCAATGGTCACTCGGATCGCTCATAGGCAAGATAACTTTAGAACACGATTTTTTTTTTTTATTTGTTAAAATATGTCTAGGGCATTTGGTATTGCATTTGGGCAAGATCCCTCCACCCCTTAGACCCCCTCTCATACAAATTTTCTGTAAACAATATGTTTTCACGTACTAAACAACCAAATTTCGAAAAAATTATTAATAAGAAAAAGTTTTAGATTATAGTAATTTGTTAACCCTTATAGAACCCCTATACAAACTTGCAATAGAATGGTAATTTTCTCAAAATTCATATATGAAATTGTGAAAAAATTGTAAATACAAAAAGTTTTTGTTTTTTTTATGTTGCATAAAAGGAGGTTACCATTTTTGATCCATTGTTAACCCTTATAGGACCCACCATACTAAATTGCTTCCATTTTCTCACAGCTCTTACATGAAAATGAAAAATGAAGGAGGTTACCATTTTTGATCCACCGTTAACCCTTATATGACTCGTCATACTATATTAGTTCCATTTTCTCACAACTCTTACATGAAATTGAAAAACGGTGGGGGAAGTGTAGGGGAGATGTAGTTTAGTATGGAAGCCATGTTAGCTTTACTTGGCAGTATTTTTTAAATTTGTTCATAGAGAATTTATTTTTTTTTAAATCTTAATAAGTTTGAATAATAATGGCTTATGTGTACTATATGGGTCAGAGTAACCTGAAACAATTTAATGGTTAAGTGTTGCTTCCCACTAAGCATGAATGATTTAAAAATCTTCCCTAAGTTCTTTATATTTTTGTCTTCCAACAGAAATTGGTAAATTAACAACAATTTGGATAAACAAAATGCAACCAACATTCATTGAATTCAAATGGAATCTAGAATGCATTGACCGTACCATTCTTGAAGGATACACCCTAACATACTGTCCGATAAGTCATCCAAAAACGGAAGAATGCAAAGAACCAGAAAAATCGATAAACATAACCAGTGATGCACGAAGTTATAATTTAACAAATCTATCACCATACACCACATATAAAACGATCATCAAAATGTATTCGGCACAAGGTTTGGGTCCGCCCTGTACAGCATTAGTTAATACGACACTCGAGGCGGCACCATCACCGCCACGAAATTTAACCTATCGGGACGTCACAAATACATCGGTCACATTATATTGGGATCCACCCGAGCACATAAACGGTGTTCTAATGAAATACAAAGTGTGCTACAATGACAAAACGATAAATGTGGAAAAACGTGATGCATCGACGATGGAATTTATTTTGGATAATTTGACAAGTTTTACGGAATTTGATATTGTCGTGTTGGCCTGTACGGTTGCATGTTCGGAAGCAGGCAATCCGATAAAAATCAAAACCGAAATTGGCATACCGGGCGAAATGCGACAAGCGAAAATACTCGATAATGATGGAATACAGATTATTTGGAAGCCACCAAGTGTTAGAGCTGGTCTATTGCAATACTATGAATTAACTATGAAATTTGGTACGTCGGCTTTTACCGCTCGAATTAATGGTACGCAATGTACAATGCAAAAGGAAACATGTTTAAAGGGTTCGGATAAGTATGAATTTTTTGTGCGGGCTGTTAATGTAATTGACAGTCCTCATGCAAAGACGATTTCAAAGCGAAATATAAATGATGACTTAGCGTCAGAGTATTCGGAACTTGATCGCGACACACAAATTGACAATAAACAGATACGAGTTGTTGATAAACGACATTCAAATGTTGATGTTGATTCGACAAATTTAAGCTATCAAAATGTAAGGAGCAATTCCAAAGAGGACGATGTGAATAACAAGAGAAATATAGAGAACAAAAGTAGACAGCACACTATAAAAGTACCGCAGATTTTGTGCCGTGAAGAAGACGATCACAATCTACAGCAATACTTAAACTCGGATAAATATTCGATTCATTTGCTGGGCGAACAATCACCATCATCATATTACTATTGTAATCATAATACCAATTCTGGTGGATTCTATGTAATGGTTGTTGTTGCCCTATTTGGCATTGCAGCCATTACCTATGTTTCGTATATTATAATGAAGAAATTTAAAAAAATGAAAGACATTGGTGTTGAACTACCGGCCGGCTTAGAGGATATAAAAGAAGAGAGCAAAAGTAAACATTTACATTTGGATTGTACAATGAATAAAAACGAAATAACACGAAGTAATGAAATTCTATGCTCAAGCGAACAAGAAGAACATTTGCTGAGAAATCGTATGGAATCGGGAAGCAGTAACAATACCGATACAAGCAGTCATTGTGAATACAATGAGGCAATTGATTCCGATTCAGAACAACAAAACGATGACGAAAGTAGCGCTAACACAATATCAGAAAGCATCGATATAGACAAATTGGTACAATTTTTTTTTTAATTCTAACATCTTTTTTTGTTTGTCATTGCTGTTGTTTTATATGTTTAGGCATCACCAACACCTTTAATACCTATTATAATTGGTTCAAAACAATCTTCAAATGATTCATCGGCGATATCATCGCCAAGTCATATACCAATTTCAGTAGCTGCATCAATACCGATACGCCCAACAACTTCTAATGGCTATGTGTCACATGAAGCTATTATGGGAAGAGTATGTTATATAATTATTTGTTAAGATTCTGTTTTTATCATATATTTTATTTTAGCCAGCAACATCTGGTTATGTTCCATGGAGTTCCGTCGGATCAAAAGTGAATGATTCACCAGATGATTTAAAAGTTAAAACCCCAATAGTAACGTCAACAGATGTACACGGAATATCAGGTAATTGTATTGATAATGTGTAGTGGTAGTCAACCCCATTTAGCAGTCGGATTCCTATCTAGGAAGCACTGCATTTATATGTGTGTTCAAAATATATCAGGTCCGTTTTAGTATAGCAAAAGTAAGAACACGGAATCTTTAATTTTGGAACATTTATTCATCAAAATATTTACCGTTTACATTAATGGTCCTCTCCCAGCACTCTGGAAGTGCTAGTATGCCATATTATCATTAGCATTATCTCATAAAAATAGCATTGCTTTAATGGCGGTAAAATAGCAAACATTTGAAAGGTTTCCGTAAAAAGAACACCTCAAATGCTACATTTTCCCACAAAAAAGAGATCATCAGATCAATTGAGATAAATGTAACTGGAGTATTATACAATATGTCTAAATAAATCAATGCCATATTTTAATAAAAGCGTAGTTTTCAAATGCCCAAATGATATCCTTCCGGTCTTGTAAGCACTGACTTTGTTACGGAGGCTCGAGAGGTCCGAGTTACGGAGGCTCGAGAATAGTCTGGGGAGTACGACGTGTGGGGAAGAGTTTCATATCAGAAAAATTTTGCACGAAGCGATGTCAATTCTTCGAAATTTTTTTAAATTCGCTATAGCGTTAGAAACCAATTTTTCCATCTTTTTAACCTTTCCAATGGCACAAAGGTGTCTGCTTACTGTTGAAATGTGGAATCCAAATCTCTCTGGCAGTGCCTAAAACGTTGTGAAGAGATTACTTTCAACCGCTTGTCACAATTCGGTTTCATCAATGCTGATATCTGAGCTGGTTATCGTGGTCATAATTTTGGTTCCGGAAATTTTCGTCCGATCATTGCACAATTCCTCGCCTAATGCTTCGTTGATCTTATGCGCCGCAGCAGTTGCATTGATACCAACAAAAAAAAAATCGATCGAATATCCCTCGTTGCAAGACTTTCTGCCAAATAAGAGTAGGCGGATGGATACACAAATTGTTTTTAATGATCTCCCTTGGAGTTTCTTTAAAAACTAATTTTATATGCTAGAGAGATCCGTGAGTTTTGAAATCTTGCTATAGATTCAAAATGTAAACCGTTGGACAGGTACTGAATTGTCAAACAAAAAATCTTCATCTAAATTTAATTAAAACAATGAAAGTGAAGAAGGATTATTGACGATGATTAATGATGATGATGATGATGAACATAATATTTAGAGAAATTGTTTCCGAACAGAGAATAATTATTATTTTTTTTTCAGGCTATGTAACACATAAACAACTTTCAGATTTTGGACAACTGATGCACTAACTAGTAGGTAGCAAAAAAAAAAAAGGAAAAAACAATTTTTTTTTGTAATAGTCAATTAAGAAAAGTGAAAAGACTTCTTTTAATCATAAATTAACGAATTTTAGCTAAATTTGATTAAAAAAAAGTTATTAAATAAATTTTGTTGCTTTGATATACATAAAGATAAATCTACTACATTTTTAAGAATTAAATATAAAGAAGAAAAAAAATAATTATATATTTGCATTTGTAGGTCATCTATTGTAATTGTAGTAAAAAGTAGAGGAGAAAAATGTTTTAACTTTGTTATATTTGTCGGATAATATACGATTTTGTCGATCGGTTTCACATACATATATACATACATACATAGATAAAATAGTTAAAATTCTACAATAATTAACAAAAACTAAATGTGAATCAGGTGATACATTAATAGATTGTACTAGATCAAATTTGAAAGGAATTGAATATTTTGTTTGCAGCTACAATTTTAAAATGGCCGCTCCTTTGACCTTTAACAAATGATTCTCATCTCACCTAGAGTACAAAATGAGAAAAAGTTATTCTCGTTTGTTAAGAATAAAGTAAGATGAGATTTTTAATTCTCAATTTATGAGATATTGAGAAATTTGTTTGTCACGAACTAATCTCATTCCATAGTGAGAAAATTATCTCATCGAACCGGAATGGGCCGACTGTACACAAACAATTTGTGTTGCTGGTTTAGTCTACTGTCATACAACGGCGCTATTCCAATAAAAAACAAAGCTAATTTTTACTTTATCAATCTAGTACAATTCTATTATTGTAAGTTATGTGTATTAACAAAGGGGAAGGAGAGATAATGTGATGAAGTAGACATTGTTTGACGGGGGATGATTTAGTAAACCAATTAGAATTTGCCGCCTAACTTTTTTGACAATATTTGAAATTTCCATGGATAGTCTAAAGTTTAATCCACTTTTTGGCATATATTTATAAATTGCTGTGGTCTTGGTCTTAACTATAATACTCCTAGTTCTAATCTTCAATTGACCTTAGTTGTGTCATCTTTGGGAGGCTTTCGTATTAAATTGCACTAATTATTGTAGTGGTATGTAAATGTACAGCAGTAATTAAATCAACCCACCTAATCCTTATTAATTCCTTTTGTCTGAACTGAATGGCCCCAACATATAATCATCTCGATTTTAGAGAAATATTTCCTTCGTCCCTTCGCTAATACCAGAGACCATTCTTTCCAGTTCTGTTGTGGGATTGTTCTCCAGACTAAAGAAACGACGGCACAACTTCTTTTTAAGGACATATTGTCGGTAAATTGTTCTTCAAATAAACGTCCAGAAAAAGTAACAACAATTTCGTGTTTAATATTTAATCGTTTAACTTTGCCCTATTTGTGACTGCTAAATAGGGGACTAGTGATAGGAAGTGGTTGATCTTTAATTGTAACGGTTGGTGTGCACAAAAACATTTTTATTTAGTATACGTTCAACGAGCTCGGGTTGTTATAAGCATCGATGTCAGCTGGTGTAGAGAACTTTCAATGACAGTTTTATGGTTTTAATATCGCATATCAACACTACCTCACCGAAATGTGTATCTATGAAAGTTAGAGTTATCCCAGTGAACGATCAAAACATCTAAAATGATGTAAAAAAAAATTCCAACACTAACTGAACGAAAAATGTATTGCAATACAGCCTCCTTTATTGTTGCTTTGATGAACGGACTCCATTATTGTAATTTCTAATGCAGTGCCATGCGTTTCAATACGTTTTGCTGTTGTTTTTAACAATTATGATTTACTTCGTATTTTAACGAATGCTTTTGACAGACAACGAATACTTCTCCACTGTTGTTAAAGATTATGGTTGTTAATTGTTAAAAATACGATTATTTAATACCCGATAAAGAAAATGTATACGTAAATGAAAAATATTATTATGATTGCTTTTAAGGTGTCTATATAAACATTCACTCCACCCAAACTTCCCCTCCTATCCCATATATTTTTTTTAAATTGTTACAACTTAGGGAATTTATTGTGAAATCGATACGATGCGAATATTATTTCTATGTAGTAACAAAATGAAGTGATAAATGAAATTGATATCAATTATTGAATATGTGTACTGCATTTAGTGTATAACTGATGCAAAATGCATTAGGAAAAGAACAAAGAAAAAGAAAAATAAAAATTTTTAAAAATCAAAACAACGACTAGAAAAATAAAACAAACAAAATAACAAAAAAAAACGATAATTTGTTATTTATATTTTAATTTTTTTTTTATTTTGTTTTTGTTTAATATTCGGATATTCCTCTTGTATTCAAGAGTTAAAACTTTATAATATTTTTTATACGTACATATTGTATATATTTATTATATATTAAAGAGAATATATACAAATTTATATACATACATATATATAATTCATAAATCACACATAATGTACTATATTTATGTTTAAGTGCTTGCTTTTGCCTTCTTAAACGGTGTTTTATCCTTTGGCACCGATTTTTCATTAAGTTTCAAAATCATAATTTATATAACAGGGTAACCCTCGTATAACGCGAAGATTAGGTTCCACAAAAAAAAAAAAAAAAAAAAATCCGCGTCATACAACACAAGGAATGGAGTTTGAATAGTTTTCAAATAAGTTGACTTATTTTTCAACGTAGCCCATTCAAAAACATGATACATGATTATAGAAAAATCAATACACACATACACATCTTTATTTGTATTCTATTTTTAAGAATATTTTAAGATGAAAAAATAAATATTTAAGAAGAATTTTTCGATCGCATTATACGACAATGCGTTATAGAAGTACCGTGTTATACGAGGATTACCTGTACATTAATGTAGCCAATAAGTGATATTTAATTTATTTGTAAGATTTATTGTTTATTTTTGACGTTGAATTTTATGTCATTGTCGGTGTCCTTTGCCATAATATTTTTAAAATTGCTCAAAAAAATTTATTACACCTTTTGTGAATTAAAATAATGATAAAACGTTCCTCTTTCCTTGTTTTGTTACTCTACCGCCATTTTTTGGAATAAACATAATTTGGCAAAATTTGGCCATAAAAAAAAACGCATAAAATTCAACCGTTAATTAGTCTTGTACATACCGCCAATTAATTTTTTTTTTTTTTAGTACTATTTTAAAAGCCATCGTTCGAAACTCGAAACTAAACGATAATAATCGAATTTCCATTTAGGTAAAAAAAAAGATAAAAAATCTTTTGAAAATTCATTAAAATATGTATAATTGATAAATATTTGTGCAAATGCTTTTTGTAATTGTTTCTTCCATAAAATATTATAGAACATTTAAGTTCATTTTAATTTAATTTATGTAAAAAAAAAAAAGAAAAAAAAACTTGTTGAACTATAAAAAATTGCTAAATAAAATATCATAAAAAAAAGAAATTGTTTTTCTTTGGAAAATTTAGTCTTCACCACGTTATTTGCGGTATAAATTAATTCCGAGATTTACAGCTAAACTAGAAATGTTTTGTTTTATTTATTGGAATTGGTATAGTTTGTGGAATAAATAAAAAAAAAACATTTCCATTTTACAGCATTTTTGTATTATTTGCTGGATAGGAGATCTATAAGAATCTTTATAATCAATTCCAATATCGAAAACATTTCACTTAGAGATCAATAAGAATTTTAATCGTTTTTATAAAATGAAATGAAAGAAAACCAAAAAACGGATGGCCCCTAAAACCCAGGAATTTTTAATTTTCATTAAAATATCTCGACAAATCTCGACGGATTTCAACAAATCGAAGTTCAAAACGGTACATTCAGCGCTATCTCTGGCCTTGAGTTACCTGGCTGACATTTATGAACTCCTGTTTTAAATATTGATACATGGAGGAATTATGTTGATCTGAAAAATGGACACTTTTGTGTCTATAAATAATGCACAGTGAAAAAGGAATTATAAAAACATTTTTATCTATATATAGTAGATCAAAAGTATAATTCAGGGGTTCTTACTTTTTTATAGGCGCCCCCCTAAAAAATATGTGATTCAGACATGTTTTTTTTAACGTCAAAATCTGCTATTTTGGTTTTTCATACCGATAATTTCTTAGTGAATCCTTACAGTCATGTCCGGTAAAATAGGGAAATGGCATACTTTGCATGAAAAAGTCAAAATTCAGTATTGATATTTATTTATTGGAAAACATTTTTGTACAAGAGGCCTTGGAACCATAAAAAGTACACACTCGAATAATTACTGTTAATTAAGTAAATGCCTTTAAGCATTTGTATATAATAAAATAAAATCTAAAGATAAGAAATATATCTGAGAAATCTATGAATTATTTTCAAACGCTAATATTTTCTGAAAATATGCAAGGGAAATAAGGACAGCTGCATGATTTGTAAGTAATAATTCTCTGTATCTCCTATGTTATGATATTTTCTATGATTTTTGAGTTTGTTAATCGATCCGGTTACACCTGAAATATTCAAGAAAAAAATAAAATCCAAATGTGATTACATAATTGAGTAATCTTGCCTTACTAATGAATAATAAATAAAACCAAATTTAATTCCAATTAAATAATTTATTTTATTTATATATATAGATATAGATAGATATAATAATAATATACAATTACAATAACAAGGCACTATAGGAAGTCTAATAAATTCTTTATTTAATTAAGTGGAATGACTTAATATGATTTATAATTTATATATTTATGTAGTTATATATAATTATAGATTAAGTTACGTCTAAATTGACGTAATATTATTTATTATAATAGTCGAATGTGTTCGTTATTATAGAATATTCGTTTCCAGTCGGCTAATAATGTAGCAATATAGGTATACATACATATTTCTAAAATTGATCAATTTAAATAAAATATACTTAAAAAATTATTAACATCTTCCTTTATCCTGATTATTACAAAAAATTTATTAAATTCATACTAACAAAAAAGGACAAATGCAAATGAAACGCATTGTAAACGCACACACAAAATGTTATTGATTGCGCATGTACGCATTCTTTGAAAACTACAATTTACAAGTAATGAGCGTGGAAACAACGAAAATCTAATTACAAATTTTAACTACTAACGATTTTCTTTATGCATTCGACTATAAATCGTATATAAATTTAAAAAAAATAAAAGAACAATATAAAAATAAAAAAATATAGCTGGGGGTTTCTTATGTGCTTTATACTATGTGGACAGTAAAGTGGTAAATTGTAGAATGTAGGTAGATAGAACAAAGATGACAAGATGGCGCTTGAATCGGTAGCGACGACATGTAAGAATTAAATGATTTAATCTTCGTGATCATAATTTTGAAGCTATTGAGGACATGGTAAGATAAATATTGTGCTGATATAAATTTAAGAAGGTTAATATTGATTATTAAGATCGCTTATCATGACTTTGGCATATTAACGAACCTTAACGAATGGTAAATACTTGTTGGCCTTGAAGGGTTCACAAAATGTTTTTTTTTTGTCTTTTTGGCAAATGCTAACAACAAGAAAGTTAAAATTTGGTTTTTCATTTCCAAATTGTGGAAAATATGTTGTTTCAAAATGATGACAGTTTAATTCTTACACGTCGCCATTATGACTGGAATATATCGAAAGCTTCTATATTTTTATAACAAACTGTGTTGACCACACTTCTGATACGTAACAAAAAATTTTTTTGCCCGAATCGAAGTCATTCCGGATTCCAGTCCAGAGGCAATCTTAAGAAACCCGATATTATACGAAAAAAAAAAAAAAAAATAATAAATAAATAAATCCAGTATAATATCCCATTTTTGAGTATTGAGTAATTTCTATTTTTGATAAATTTACCTACCTAATAATTCAACTTATTTTCAAAATCAGAATAATCCAAACCATCACTTGCTCTGATTGTGATTTCTACGTCGTAACAATGTGAGACTGGTATGCGGATCACTGAGCGAATATGTTTCGGCTTCAAATACAGGAGGATATTCTAAATTTGGATAGTCCGGTGAACCAATGGTATGGGCACTAGTTGATAGTGATATTTTTTGTGTTAACGGCGGGCTACTGAATAGTGATTCGGGTGTTTCAGGTGTTGAAGATGGTGTTCGGGGCTGTAAAGAAAAAAACAAATTCGTTAATAATACCGAATAAAAGATCCGATCCGATGGAGTTACCTTAAAATCAATTGGCGAGAACAATTCATGGTCTAATTGATGTGTTTCGGAGTCGCGACGACCAAATATAGCACGATGCAATCTTGGCGATCCCAAAAGTCTTTTCTCTTTGGCCGTTTTGTTGGCAGTAAACGTAAGTTTGGTAAAATACGATGCACCACGTTCGGGTGCGGAATTTTTCCGAGGACTTGGCATTGTTGTGACACTGTCACGAAACTCTGATGAATTGTATGTGTTCGACTTTTTGATGTTCGTTTGTGTTGGCGCTTGTGTTTCAACATTGATGCTATAGACGTGTGATGATTTTTTGTTCAACGGCAATGTTAGTGGGGAATATGACGTCACTGGTTTTAGTGTAGTTGATTTATCGGCCGATTTGATTGGATTGCTGTGCTGAATCAATTCCTTATCAGTATTGGAATATTTGAATTGAAACAATCGTTCGCTACTTGTTTTGAAACTCTCAAACGTATCGACGACTAATTTATTTTTGGATTTCTTAAAACTACCCGCACGCGATGTTTTATCGTCTTCAATTTTCCGTTCGGCACCAATCCAATTCAAACCTTTTTTCTTTGCGGCCAAATTTTGTTTTTCCAATCGTCGCGCATCTTTGCTGGCCGCATTGCTCTTATCAATCGGATCATCACCGGATATAAATTCATAACCAAAATCACGTAACTTTTGACCTTCACGACTTCGTGTCATTATAATGTCACTGTCATCCGGTTTAAAATTCTCTGCATAATCGGGCGTTTTCGGTAAACTTCGACTTTGGATTTTGTTCAAACTTTGTTTTGGCACATTTTCGTCGCCAGTCCTCGACGATGATGATTGGTCGGAACGTCGTTGTCGACGTTTGTGCGGTTTTTCCTTTTTCTCAACACCCAAGCACACACGATGATTGTACATTTCTTGAGCGTCTTCTTCCTGTTTCTGTAGCATTAAATCTTTGAGCGTTACAAATCCTTGCAGGTTATTATGTGCGTCCCAGCTATTGGATGGATTTACTTTGGGAAATGAAAAATCCAACATTTTCGATGTGGGAAAATCGAATTCCACCAAATTCGGATTCGACGCATGAATGTAATTGTACGGGGAGGTTTTTCGTAATTTTTTCGGTTTCGGTTTTATGTCACGATAGGCTCGTAAAAAGGACATTGGCAATTCCTGTAGGGTCATTGTATAGTGTTGGGTGATTTCATTAGTTTTGTAACTGGAATCGATTGTGGATAGCACGGGCGGTACAAAATCTGCAGTTCCGGTCGCAGAAATCATTGAATTAGTTCCAAGCTGCATACCAGCATTGCCGGGTACCTTGCGATAGCTACGAAATTGTGCCGTCGGCACTGGCACGTCACTCGAGTTTTTCTTGTCTTTATCATTTTTCGAAGATGAAAATGGCAAATTTTGTTTGGTAAATTTTTTTAATGAACCAAAACCAAGATGATATTTCTCTTGTTTGGTTGTTTCTTCATTTGGAGTTTTTTTCGCAGACAATCGATTACATCCCTGCGGTGATGGTGTTGCCAAATGTTTTTGTCCCAAACCAAAATCAAAATCATCGTCAGAACTCTCAGTTTCTGAGAACAGTTCCTTAATATTTTGTTCGGTTGATAGATTAAGGGTGCTGGTATTACCCTTCAGTGTTGCTTGCTTGATATATTCCATCCATTGACCAAGAGCTTGTTGAGATTCGGCAGCAAAATAAAATGTTTTCGTTGGATGATAAACCTTAAAGGCAAATGGCTTTGAATGTACTTCGTTGGCTAATGACACCGTGAATCCGGACAGAAATATTAAGCAATTTGCCTTAAGAGATTCTTTAGTTTTAAAACCATACAGAGATGTGTCGATTAATACAAAATACAATTTAGCCCAATACGTTACGCCATGTTTGTCCTTGGAACGACGATACAGATGGCCTTGTATATCGCTCACTTCGAGCGTTTTCAATGAAATATTTCTTCGCTTGGCCATAATGGAGTTTTTCTTTTTTAATGTCAAATTCTTTGTTTTGTTCGGTGTCAACAGTTCCAACTCTTCAAAGCGTTCTTCGAGAAAATGTTTTGTAACCGGAATTTTGCTTATTGACGGCGATACAGTAAACGATGGATCTGTTAGAACATTTTGAACGATTCTAGGCGCATCTTCAATGTGGTGGTTCTCTTTAGTGTCGACTTTCTGATTGATTAGTTTTGATTGGTGTTCACTTGGTTGATCGATTGGTTGATTTAATTTTAAAGATGTCGAATAAGTGATTACTGAAGAGGATTCAATATGCTTACGGGGACGTGGAGGCGGTGCCGGTGGAGTTTTTTGAAGAAATTCCTTTCGTGGCTCAATAGCTGGTGGAGTATCTATTAAGAAAATATACAATTGAATGGTGGATTCACTGAAAAGCCCCAAAAAAAAAAATACTTACCAAAATCATCATCTGAGTCATCATAATTCGGTGTACTAAAACTTTTATCAAATCTACCTCTCTTAATCAACACCTCATTTACAGCTTCCACAAGACCATTGCTAACACTGCATCCATTGATTGTTTGCATTGAAATATCTTTTCGGATCATTTTTGCACACTTTACAGCATTGCTATTTTCTTTTTCCGCAATTGTAGTTATTTCTTCTTCATCTACATACGGAATTGGTTCGTACACTTCCAATATAGTATTCTCAACATTACACATATATTTACTATCTTTATACTCTACAAATTCTTTGTTAGAATCAAATCGAACAACTTTGCTTATCCCCGGCTTGGAATTTTCTAAATTTGTTTGGCTAGCCGTACAGTCCATTTGTTCACTTGATTTCATTTTATCCGTAGTTATTTCCGGTAACGATCCTTTTAGGCCACCGAAATCATTAAATTTTCCACTGGACGCACTTATCCCTAAACAAGTTGTTGGTCTTTGTGTCATTTCCAAGCCAAATCCAAACGACACCGATTTATCACGTAAACTTGGTGAATCATCATTATTTTCACGGTTCCGTTTCTCATGCCAGAACATAAGATTATTTTTATAGCCAGATACCTGATCACCACAAATGGTATTCCGACGCTGCAGAACGGCCCGTGGTTTTGGCAAATATAGACGCAAATCTTTATCGGATACCTTTGAATTGGTTGGCGTTAAAATATCACTACAATCCGAATCGGACGATGTATGTTTTTCCGGTACACGTGTTAGTGGCAATGGGAAATCTTGTATGGGCAATAAATCACTTCGGGGACTGGGTAATGCTTCGCCCCATCGATACGGTAATGTTTTTTTCTTGCTTGGCAGTCGATACGGTTTCATGTAAATTTGTCCATAGATTTTGGTGTGCTTCGGTCGTTTTTTTAATGTAACTAAAATGTCCGGTGATGATTCTTGCAGTTGATCGATTACTTTTTTCGATTGCCATCCGACAACGGTTTGGTAATTAATTTGTATGATTTCATCGCCATCTTCAATTTTTCCGGATGTATGCGCTGGTGAATTGTATTTGATGTCGGTAACGCTAAAACATAAAATAAATTAATATCAAATCAATGTCGATTGTAAATTCTGCAGCGGTAAATTGTGGGATCAATGATAAAACTAAAACTTTCTGAACATTTAAATTTTGAGATACTTACACATGTATACCATGATAACTTGGCACAATATTAAATCCTAATTCGGATTCTTTCTTTTTAATTGTAACAAGACTAAGTGAGGCCGGTTGCAAAATCATCGGATCCGATATATCTTGTATTATATAATTTGCTAATTTAGCCAATTTCAATGCAGTCTCTTTGATCTGAAAAGAATTGAAATGATCATACAATTTCACCGATGAACAATGTACCGTGTGAATACTTGATCAACTGGATTCTCAACAAATCTATCACGTTGTGCGCTCCAAGCCATTTCGATTGCATATCGTAGCATTTTATTTCTCAACTCACTAAATTGATGTTTTCCTGAAAAAAAATTCGTTGCATTCTTCATTTCCCACAAAAAAAAAAATCTTACCTTGAAATGGTGATCTATCCAACCATCCAATTAATGGTTTTATTGTGGCTATTGTTCGGGTTATATCGCTTAAAATTTGTGTTTCAATCTTACTTTTATCCTTAAAATGTGCTAATTGATTGTGCAAACATTGTGCGGTTGTTGCCACATGCAATGCAAGAAATTGTAAATTTTCCTTGTCCAAGTGATAGTGAAAATTTCGTAAATGTTCCACTGCTTCTAAAACGATCTCTTGATGTCCGATTAAATGCATGCCCAATTGTTCAAGTTCATATGGACGAATGTTAAGCAATTCCTGACCTTTTACTTCATTGTTTGTGAATGATTTGATATAGTAATACATTGAATCATCTAGGCCTACATATTAAAAAAAAAAAAAAAAAGTTGATGTTTGTATTATTCGAGTGATTATTAAATAATCAATATGGGTGTCGTAAAAGAATAAATATTGTTGTATATACTAGGAATATCTTCGCTCTATGTAACTGATATTTAAAAAAAAAAAAATAATGAAACTGATAGGTAGAAGTAAGTACCCCACTAATATTTTTCATACCCAGTAAAACACTAGAAGGTCAATGCACTTATGGCTCATTATAATAATTAACTTTGTTGACAATTTCCCTTATCATTTTTATTAGTCATAACTTCAAGAGAACTAATTTACCAATTACCGGATGATTTAATTTTTTTTTTTTTTGTTGAATCTAAAATTGTACTTTACTTATCTACATTAATGCAAGATTGCGATAACACTTTCCTACAAACGTTGTTTAAATATCCAATGCAAATGTATATATAAAATTTTAAATTTTTTAGTCAATTAACAATTTCTGTAATATGCAACAGACATTTGAAAATACAAATGGTAAAAGAATTAAAATTAAACAAAAAAACAAAAAAAAAGAAGAAAAAAAATTGTCTCACCTTTTAGCCAGTCTGTTACTTGATCGGGAGACCATTCAGCCACGTTTATATAGGCCATAGCAGCAAAAATTTCCACTTAATTTTAAGCAAATATCAAGGACTAGTTTTTACTCGATTAAATAGGTACTTTACATTAAGAAATGACAATAAATTAATCTAATAAATTGTTTAAAGTTAAAGCGAAGTGAAAGTTATAAGCAAAAATGTGCAATGTTCATCGGACATCTTTAAAAAGTTTTTGATTTGACAGTTGGATACTACGTTCAATTCAAAATTCGTCATTCATTACCATGTTTATACGGTAAAAGTTCTAAATTTAAAAACACTTATGTTTATATATCTATTCTATATTTGGATAGATATTTTTGCAATTTTAACTTTTAAATAAAGAATAAAAAAGTATATTAATTAATTAACAAGTGCAAAAATTTTAATATATTATAAAAACCATTATAACGTTTTCGATAACGTTTTCGCTTTAATTTGGATTCGCTTTATCTTTAATAAATTGGCCATACTTTTGACAGCATGAAAACAATGAGAAAAAAATGTTTACGATTTTGGTTTTTCCAATTGAAATTTTTCAATTCCTTCCAATTTTAGTATAGTTTCTCTTCCAAGAAAGTCACAAAGGCGTTTTTAACGTGAAAAGAACGAGTTTTTTTGTTGCTGTGTAAAAAAGTTGATTTGTGACTGTTTCTTATTCTAATACAAAGTGATTTTCAATTGGGGGGGAAAACGTAATAATGGAAGATCCCGCTTATATTGGCGATTGGTATCCAGAACGAAAATTGGGTGCTGGAGGATTTGGGATTGTAACACTGTGGAAAAATCTAAAAACTAATGAATGTGTTGGTAAGTTTTTAATAATAGGTCGTTCCAGACCCCCATCTGGACCCATTCAGATAGAAAATTACCGTATTGCTTAAATAACAGTTTTATTTCACCAGAATCTATTATTAATCTTGACAAATTTATAATTATAATTATAGATATTTATACGTGTCTAGATATCTACATATCTATATTATTATATTCTATAAATGTTTTGTCGGTAATTCATTTAGCGATAAAAGCTATAAATAAATTGGAAATAAAATTAGCGGAAATGAAAATACATATAACCATCTACTTCTTATGAACAAGTTTGAAACACTTGAATTTTGTGATAAAATGTGTGTAATTTCTCGGTTAACTATCTTATCTATACCCCTAGCCCAGAATCAGTGTAGTGTGTGACCCCATGTTTCGAATAAAAAAAAAAAACAAAATAGGTGAGGATAACTGAAAAATCTTCTAACGATCAGGCATAATATGGGATTATTATTTCATCTGAGGATAGTTGGTGACCGCCAGAGTTTGTACGCCTGTTGATTTTATCGTCGACCGTCTGTGTTGACACAACTGGCAAACATCATTATCTATCTATACTTATGAGAGGTACATATTTCTTGCTACATATACGTTGGCGTCCAATAATTTTAATAATATTAATAATTGGGTCAAATATTTGCCGAACAGATAATTTTCATTGATATTCTCAGAATTACTATATTCTGGCTCTGACAAAATGTCATTGGCTCCGGGAATAATTTTATTTTTTCGGTATAACTCTTATCTTCTATCTATTTATCTAGTAAAGTCTTGTTTTTTACCAGTGCCCAGATTTAACTGAAGTTAAGCGGATAAAATGAATTTCAAATATTAGAACACACATTTGAATAGGTTTATAATCCTATAAATGAAATAGTTCCAATATTTCACTGACGAGAAAACGCCTAGAATACTAGAAAATCTAATCGAAGCCAAAATGCTAAACAACAAATTTTCAACATCCAATTTTAGCAATAAAAAAATGCCACGCAAATAGTCAAAATGATTTCAATGAAAAACAACGGGAACGATGGAACCGAGAAGTGGAGTATATGACAAACGAAATAAAAAATGAGCACATTGTCAAAGGGATCCTTGTGGAGCCTGCATCATTTCTAACCGAATTGAATAAAACCAATGTTCTGGGCATGCCGATACTTATAATGGAGTACTGTGAAGGTGGCGATTTACGTCGACTGCTCAGTGAAAATTGTAACAGCAGCGGCTTGAAAGAAAGCGAGGTGCGCAATATCCTGAAATGCATTGGAAATGCCATTTCTTATCTGCACACATTAAAGATAACACATCGTGATATAAAACCGGAAAATATTGTAATTAAGAAAACAAATGGTGATAAGAAAATTTATAAGGTTTGATGGTTTATTTTGTGTGTGTGTGTTTTATTTGATATAAATTTATAGCTAACCGACTTGGGATACGCCAAAGCACTGGATCGACATAGTTTACAGGCAAGTCTAGTTGGCACCTTTGAATATGTTGCACCAGAGCTACTGATTTCCGATAAATACAGTTGCACAGTCGATTACTGGTCATTTGGATTAATCGCTTTTGAAATAATTACCGGTTCACGTCCATTCGTTCCGCATATGACATTAGCACAATGGTAAGTACTCTATACTTTAATTATAAATTGTTTATTTTGATTTGTTTGTTTTTGTTTTATATTAATTTCTGTTTATAAATATTTTAATGGCGTCTAAAATGGCAGTGCCATAATCACTACAAAAACAAAAAACAAAAAACCAGCTAACAATCAATTCGATTGTTTTATTATCCTCATATTATGAAGTCTTAAATATTTATGCGTTCGCATTTGTTTATGTTGAAGGAATGTAATAAATTTCAGAAAATATTCTTCCGATGTTACGCTTGGCATTTAATTTTATTACTAAAATTTTATTTTTCGTTACGCTTTTAATATAAACATCACAGTTAATTGGTACATTTTTCTTTATGTGAGACATTGTTATTGATTTTTTAAAAATATAAATTAACTTAGAGGTCTGCTGTTATCAAATCAATATGATTCTGAGAACAGCTAAACAGATGGGCTGTCTCGTGTTGGAAGTTGCCGCATGTTGGGCAACTGTCGGTCAGGGATGTTTCGAGTGTTACATGTGTAACATTTTTGGTACATTTGTACCATAGATGTTACAATGTTACAAATGCCACCTAAATGTTACATTTTAGGTTTATTATATTTTAATTATCAAAAAAAATTAATTTTTGATCATTTGTTATCTTTAAGAACATTTCTTTATTGCATGGGCAAAATACTTTGCATCCTTTATTGCATTGTTTTGATATTATTTACTATACAATTATGATATGTTATTGTTGCACATTGGGTGCAATAAACCGGAATGTAACCATTTTTTCCCATATACATTAGGGTTTAATTATAAGGTCATAAAAGGCAATATTGCCTATTTCGGTAGATCTTTATCAGGTAGGTATTTATTTTTTGTATTTTGTAGGTATATAGAATTTTGACTCTTATCTGATTGACTCTTGACTCTTATATCGTTCTTGACTCTTGACTCTTATATCGTTCATTATCATTAAACCGCTTTAACTATGGTATAGTTATTACACGATGCGGTTCGATGATATTCATCTTTACGTCATAATTTTATGTAAGTATACAAAGCGGTATATGGGTTAGTAAGTTTGTTCATCATTTTATGCTGAGCAGCTGGCTTGAGAATAACTCGTAAGAGACGCTTAAAAATAGACAATAAAAATATTTGCACTTGACGGTCAGCTTGAAAGAAATGAATGAGAAGCAAGGTGTAACATAAAAATTTTGAAAATACGAAAATACCTACGAAAATAGGAAAATACTTTTAAGTGTATTGGTGAGTTATGATGCCTGTTGACCGTCGTTTCGATCTTCAAAAGTTATGATCGTTTTCTCTTTACGTTTTTCATACGTCGCTTCTATAAAACCAGTTTAATGATACTGAACGAGTATGATGTGCAAAAAAGGCCCATGCATATAACTACAAAGTGTGTTTTGGAGATCGAAGTTACGAAAATGTCGTTTGCGTCTTGCCTCGGTAGCTGTCTCTCTTCGTAGCGGGGGGGGGGATGAGAATAGGTCTCCAGAACTCTATTATTAGATAATCATCATGTTAGCTCTAATTAGGTGTCTATGATACCGATTAATCCTTCAAATAATAATTTATCAAAAAAAGGATACTAACTTCTGGACGTTCGGCGCCGGCTTAAAAAAAATCCACTGCTTTTCTCTCTTCAACGAATTCTCTATAGATTGATTAATTGATTGTGGGATTATTAATCAGGTTCGACAATTTCACGGAATGAAAGAGGCACCCACTGACAAGATATGCGAATTGTACGTCGGAAAAAACTAAATCTTCTCAAGGGGTATTCAAATAATATTTATCGAAACCATATCTGGAAATGAATTCTAAATTGTGGCATTACAACCGATAAAAGTGGTGAGCGAACCAAGTAAAATAGAATTGGACTGTAAAAATGCGTAAATTGAAAGGAAAACGAGAATTTTCTTATAGGTCGAAAAGAATTGAGCCACACCCTACTATATTGCAGCCAGCGTGATACTCGCCCCTTTCGCTTGCTATATAGTAGGTTGTGATTGAGCCACATTTGACTCGATTATTTAAGTTATGGATAAAAATGCACAAAGAGCCTACTATTTTTCGGTGTTCAATGGATTTGATTAATTAGGATCCACATATACGCACCTAGTTTTTCGTGACACATTCTAACAAGCAGGCCTTCGGAATAGGAAGTACCCGGTTCAAGACCGAATGGAGGATGAAACATGAGGTGTTTTTTTCTGCTATATTGATTTGAATCTGAGGTCAGGTGGTTGGATTACACTTAAAAACAGTCTAAATAATGGCATTATCACAACAAGAACAAAAATGGCGAGCATTTGTAAGGTTTTCGTAAAAAGAACACTTCAGGGTTGTATTTTACCACAAAAAAAAAAGAAAAAAGAGATCGTCATATCAATTGAGCTAAATATAACAGAGTTACAGTACAATAGATCTGTAAAAAGATCGCAGTGCTATGAGACTGTACGAACCAACTTCTCGCAAAAATCTACCAATC
Organism: Platyura marginata; assembly: GCA_026745375.1. NCBI lineage: Eukaryota > Metazoa > Arthropoda > Insecta > Diptera > Keroplatidae > Platyura > Platyura marginata. The sequence goes on along the minus strand of JANSTT010022604.1, from coordinate 7,710 downwards.
CAATCTAGCAACAAGGATTCACAGTAATTTTACGCGCGGTTTAAACGAAAATAGTACAATTTCTGTATAATGCGGCCAGAATTTTGTAGGAACATTACGCACCCTTCCTATTAGCTAACATTCCGGTTTAATTCGATTATCCTTAATCTATCCGTTTATCTTTAATGGATAATTATCTTTTCAGGTTGAATAATGTCAAGAGAAAAACATCCGAACACATATGCATTATTGAAGATACGGATGGCATAAAATATCTCAACAACATATTTAAAGAAAATCAAATATCAAATGCTCTACAAAAGTATTTGGAGAAATGGTTAACCCTACCATTGGAATGGGATTCAAAGCAACGAGGTCATACATTTGAAGGGACGAAAAAGGTCAAATCGGTTTCATTTGCTGATTTTAATAATAGTGGTGGCGATGCTATTGGACCGCCTCCAGTTCGAATTTTAAAAATATTCACCATGCTCGATGAGATTTTACTAAAGAAAATTCTCATCATTTTCTGTTTACATACGTGCCAATATCTTAGCTATGAGATCGATGAAAATAGTACAATGGAATGGTTAACAAAACAAATACAACAGGACACAGAAATCCCAACGAATCAAATACGTTATACAATCCATTTAGAAAATACGAATTTGGTGAAAATTGAGAAAAACACAAAGCCACTTGATTTGTATATGGCTAACTGTTATGACAAACCGATGGCCTACGTTAGTATGGTCGGTAAAATACAAAGTAAAATTGATATCCCAAAAACAATTCAGTATGTCCTGGAAAATCCCAAATTCGAACTTAAGCGACATACTTTCGAACGGTTTGCGTACAATACGTACTATTTTATTCGAAATGAACAAAGGAAATATATTGAGTGCCTGCGAGGATTGCATAATTATGCATTGCAATTAAATCATGAAATTGTCGAGCACGAACAAAATGCAACCAAAATGATTAAGTTAGTGTATGGTTTAGATGGAGCGGTAAAAATGTTCAACAATACATTGAAGTGTACGCAAGAGAATTTCGGATCTGAGGTACTTTTCGATTGTTTAAGTAAATTAACAAATTTTTTTTTTATGATTCTAATCAAAATAAATAATAAACCGACCAAATGGCTCTGTGGATTAAGTTGTTGCCTTTGGAGCGGGAGGTCCCGGGTTTAAGTCCGACAGGGGTTGAAATCAGAAATCGTATGTTAACTTTAATCTGTGGCCGGGTGGTTAAAAAAAAATTACACTTAAAAACAGTCTAGAAATTGCATTATCTCAAAATGGAAACCCCTTTTTTTTGCTCCTCTATTTTATGTTGCATTCTTTGTAAATCACCAAATTGAGATTTGATTCCTTGTTCCAGTTCCAGCACTTAAAAGACCATTTTTCTACTCTGGCAATAGCATCGCCTGCTAAATTGCGGTCGAATACGCTTCTAAACTTAAAACAATGGACACTTTGACATTTGGTGAATTGTCGTAGTGGAAGTGGCTTAAAGATACGCCTAAACGACTATCGTTTTCAAGAGTAAGCCCTATGGATAAACTTTATCTTCACCGGCAATAAAGAAATAATGATGAATTGACATGATGTTGATAAGGGTCTTAATACAAAGATCTCATTTAAGGTATTCTTGAAGACCATAGATTTTGATCACTGAATCCTATATTTGGCTGCTCCAAGAAAGCGTCATTTTTAAAAAAAAAACCTCACACAGTAGTCAGCACTTTATGAAAACACAAAACTTGTGTTTCAATAACATACACTTCCTTATGACAGCCTAAAATATTTCTGCTTTATCAATTTTTTGATATTTACCTATGTCCAGGAACTAGAGACTAGATAAACCTTCCATTTCGAAAACGACTTGCTTCCCATATTTTTGCGGTATATCACTGAAAAATCATTAATATTGCCAAAACCTGACACCTTAATATTGAGTGTGTGACGTACAAATTCAAAAGTACCGACCACCTGTTTCCAAAATCGAAACTATCGTAAACAAATTTTCGAATCGCTAAGATCCTTACACTCTAACTAAACCGATTCAATATCTATTTTAGTATCCAGAACTGGTTGATCCACAGTGTCCGCAGTGGACAGATTGCATTTTAAAACTGTCAAAAAACATAAGCATTTTAGTGAGTGCTGTCGATAGAATTCTAACACGATATAGATCGGCGCTAAGACGAAGTCACGAAGCAACGAAACATAAACAATTCGATAAAATCGATCAGGACTATTTCAAAACGTACGATTTGGAAAAGACTTTTGATGTTGTACGAATAAAACTTCGGAAAAAAGTACCGATCGATAATAAAGAAACGGTTCTGGCCGCCTATAATTGTCTAAAGAGACGCGATCAACTCTACAGGGATAAAGAATTTATAAACTGGCAATTGTATGGGCATTGTGGAATTTGTAAAAAAAAAAAAAATTATTTAAATTTTGTTATAAAATATGTTTCAGAAATACGTCAGCGATTGAAAATGAAATGGAAGAAATTCTAAAAACGGTGGAAATGGCAATTCTCCAAGGAGAAAAATATCAAGATGAAATCTATGGAATTCACATGGATCTACAAACGCTCATTGGTCGTAGCGTTGCTCAGAAAAAATCGACAATCAATGAAATTTGCTATATGCCGGATATTGATAAAATATTTAGTACCGATTTAGCACAGACAACCGGCGATAGTCTGAAATTTCGTATCGGTCAAATTGTTTCGGACGATGTAAAGAATCAATACGGCAAGAATATATTCTGTTTTGGTGAGGGAGACGATACAGCTTCGCTAATTGAAGATAATGAAAAATTGAGAATCACGTATGTTAATATTGAAGTTATATTCTGTCGCTAGTTTGTCCGAACAGCACAAGTTGAATTTGATTAAGACTTAAGCTCTTCTGGCATATATGGCCAAAGATTTGTGAGTTATTAGGGTCCCTTGATGAAATTTCTGAACAAAACGTTAAATTAACGGAAAAATTATTATGAGACACATAAAGGAACGTAAGTATTTAGTAAGATACGAAAATCGGTTAGGTTTATTGTTAAACTTGAAACGTAAATGAGTCGGTTTGGAGTCTGTTGAAATCAAAGCTTAAGAGAAGTTAAATTTTTAGTTGGATCTTACTTACGTACTTTTTACGTTTTTCTAATGCTATGAACTCCTCTATTTGAAATTTTCAATAAAACGGAACAGAATCAAACTGAACGTCCAGTTCTGTTACGTTCAGTTCAGAACATCTCAGATGCAGATCCGATGCCATTTTGTATAGATTTTTAAATTTATTTATTTTTTGTTTTGCTGATCTGTAACCAAACCGTGTCTACAAAGAGCTAATTTCCAGAATCTTTCAGAGACGTGGAAAGCCTAATGACTTTTCCAAACCTTTAAATCGTTCTTTCCGTAATTCCTTCCGTATGGTTGCAATTTCGGCAAAAGGGAATGGCTTATTGCCGTAAGTCCTTCTAAGATTGTTCATAAACTGGAGAACTTGTATTTTTTAATACCCTTTTGGACTTCTTAAATCCGACCCAATGAAATTGAAGATTTCACATTTACAGTACAGTACAACAAAATCGAGACCAAAAAAAAAACCAAAATTGTCAACAAAGATTTAGGGATAATTCCACAATATCAAGAATGGCGTGCCTTGTTCGGTCATCAAATTAGGCGATCGAGTATTGAATGCCCAATAACTATCACTAACATATTCGTTTTTTTTTTCTTACTTTCAGGATGGACGGACTGATAAGTGATATAGAAATGGAACTAGGAGAGAAACTGACGCTAAAAGAATAAATTGTGCTGGGAAAATTTAATTTGTTGGAAATCATTTCTTACGAGTTTTCGGTGTTCTCTTATGATCGAAAATTCTTAAGAATTGTGAAAACTTTTAATAGAATTTAAGATTAATGTTTTTTTAATTCAATTTTAATTTCAAGAAAAAAAAATTACTAAGATCTAATTTACATATGACAATTTTCCGTCCAGGAAGAATAGAATCAAAATAATATTTTATGAGATTTGACAATGATTTTTTTTTTTTTTTAATACATTTTAAACGAATTTTAAGAGATGAAAGATGAGAAATGTTCAAAATATCTTCTTTTTTTTTTATTTCAAATAATTATTGTGTTGTGATAATTTGACATTTTAATAAATGTTTTTTTTTTGTGATTTAAAAACATTTTATTTACATTAAAAGCTAATAACTAATTATTATTTATAAGTAACTTTAAGTGAAACAACACTATTTATCGCTTTTCCATGTTGATACATATTCTAAAAAATCTGTAAGACCTTCGAATTCGGTTCGACTTGTTGGTGGTGCATCTTTACTAAGTCGAGGTAAAATTGTTCCCATTTTATGTCGAAATTCGGCCATCTATTCAATAGGACAATAGATGAATACACAATTTTTATGCTTTCCAGTATAAACAGAAAATAATTGAAAAAAATCGATTGGGATGTAAATGGGGAAAATGTCTCTCCACTTCTTGACTTAGGTGGATAAATATTTTGTTGTTGGTATTGAGTGTGAGATTAGAATAGGACGGACGTATTTCAATACTTTAGTTTCAGAAAAGCTACTCCATATGTGGAAAAAAAAATCTTCTCTTACAACAAAAGGTGGTGCACTTATGCAAACTATGGAAGCAATGAAGAAGCGACCGACAGAATAAACGGCGAAGTCCTCTATTCTTCACTCTTATCACCTGGGGCCTATTTCTCAACAATTATCTTTGTCAAATTTACAAACTTAAATAATAAAATTTAATTTTTTTTTTTGAAATTATGATAAATTGAGATGCGATTAGGTAAAAATACAAATAAATTTTCGATTGTCGTACTTACATTATTGGCTCCAGAAAATTTCCAAATACTATAGCAAATAGCACTGGTTCCTAGTACAGCATACAAAGTTCCCCAGCCCAATGCTCTCATAGCAAGACTACTGCCGGCATCTAGCAAATGAACACTTTCAATTAATCCCTTTTCTAATAATTTTTGTTCTTCCCGTTTGGATGCCATCACTGTTCTAGAAAACCCGGTTATTGCAGCGACACTGCCCACAGTAGCTAAAAACACTCCGGCTAGAAAACGGACAAACGAAAAACTGTTCCTCAAATTTCAACAGAAACTATGCAATTAAATTAAATACCTTTAATGCGAAATCGTTTCTCTTCATCGGTTATTTCCCTTATTTTATTGGTAGACATTTCCTAAAATTAAAAAAAAAAAACAAAAACAACTTGACATTGACACAATTTATTTTTTATAGGTTATGTATCAAGTTTAAGCGAAGACTCATTTTGAAGGAAACTGTATAGTTTGATAGAAACACGATAGAAGGCGTCAATTATTCATAAAAATTTAAGTAATAGATCTCTAAGTACTATCTAGTCTAGTCTTCTATTACAAAAATGTACAAATACAATAGTTAAAAAAATGGAGAGTAATGCAAAAGTTTAGTAATTTTGAAAAATGTATAATTTTTTATTTATAAAACCTGCTGTGTCCGATTTTTAATAAATCAAGTAAGTAAGTACAGTATATTTATTTCTATATTATAAGTTTTAACACTAATTTCACTCTACCAACAAAATTTTGCTCTAAAGGAGGTACATTTTGCTGCGTAATTACGTTTTTTTTACATTAAAATTAATTTATTAGGCTTATCGATTAAGAGCCTATATGCAATGTAACTTTATCTTCTATATCTATAGCTTATGGGCATAACTAAAGTTAAATACATACCTACATGCAATATTATTATGTCACAGTGGTTCCCAGAATATCATTACAAAGATTATAAACTGGATCAACTAATCAACAGCACATTCATATCATCATAATCTAAAATATATCCTTTGTCCTTTGTGTGTAGAATTTGATTACATGTCTGTTCCTGCCCTAAAGTTAGTTTATGGGTGCCAGCCCTGCAGGCTTTCCGCAAGTGGTGCATGTACCAACTTTAAAGCGCTGAGGAGTACAGGGCAGAAGCGAACGACGGTTACATCTAAACAAAAGTTGGTGTGAGCATTTTAACAAAATTATCCGCGTTGGGAGTCGAGAATTTTTTAATGAAAACAAATACTGTTATTGTTCAATATACAATTCTATTGAACTGCACTATTCTTTTCAAATTGATACTCCAAAACCACAATTCTTTGAACGATTCTCTATCCCTGTATCAAAGAATTGATTCATATTGCCGACTTTTAATCAGCGTTTTTCTTTGTAGTATTTTTTGGAGTTTACAAGCAACAAATAGTTGTTGTTTGGTGCCGACGGGGATATTTACTTAAATGAATCCTCATTTGTGTTCAACAGCGAAACGGCCTCTAAATAAACATCATATTTTTATAACCGTATGGAAACGAAGCCACCATATTGCCATATTGTTTAGGTACGATTAAATTTGTCGTGATATTTTAGGTCGAAATATGTATGCTCCTTCGACCGGCTTTTATGAACAAAACCACAAAAGCTAGAGCGCTAAAATTTTTAAGGTTTATTAAATACTCGTAGAGTAAGTTTCCTATTGATTTTAGAGCAAATTGTATGTATGATTTTTTTTAATATGGAGTTTCACCTTTTTTTTTTGTGGGTCTTTAAGGTTTTTCTCTGGGTGTTTCGATGGCCATAGCTTTTCCTATTGGACGGGAGTCTTCTCTTTTCATAGCATGTATAAAGTTTACTTTTATGGTTCCAAAGATCTATGCGTTTCGGACGTAGTCTAGTATTACAGTAGAAACTTGCAAACTCGAACAGAATAATTCCAAACTTGTTCGCGTTTTCGAGAGTATATAAGATGCATTACTTTAGCAAAAATATGGATAAGTCAACACTACACAAATAAATTATAACATTTGGTCCTTGTAAAACGAAAGAAATTTAATATTTCTTCAGAAACTGGTATATTTTTGGCCCATTTAAAAACCACTGTTGAAGGTATACTTCCATTTTTGGAAATTTTGCTTGACGAACATAGACGGTTTTAATGCCGGTGATTTTATGTTTTCTTTATAGTAGACTTTGGGTCACAAAACCTTTTTGCAAGAGATGTTACACAAACATCTCTATTTAATTTATCGATCACAACACTCTTTTTATGCATATTGAGAAAAAATCAAGCAAGAATGATAACCAATTTATAAAAACAGGAAAAAAAGTATCTGTATCCGTCAGTATCCGTCGCTGTATGTATCAAACAAAATAAAAACGCTAAAGTAACATGCATACACTGCTGCGATAGAAATATTGTTCTAATATCTATAAATATAAATTGTTACACTCAAAAATGGCATTTTAAGTTAAAAATATACGAACAAAAAAATAATGGTTCGAGTTTTAGAAATTTTCATCAAAATAATTCGACTTTTCCAGATTTCGAGTTTTAGAGAGTTCGACTTTTCGAGATTCTACTGTAATTTTAAATATATTCCATTAACAAAAAACAGTTAAGTACAATTTTTAATGATTTTAGATGCAAAATATAACAATCTTACTAATCATCATAATCCTATTATTACATACTAAATGTCATCTGATCCGAAGAGATTCATTTTGCTTTCATCAGAAAAAATAAAAACTCAATTTTAATTGAAGCCAGGGCTAAAATTCTTTTTATACCCGTATGATGTTAATCAAGGGTATTATAACTTTGGTACGGAGTTTGTAACGCCCCTTAATACTCAT
>JANSTT010022593.1:0-41831 GCA_026745375.1 Platyura marginata | reverse complement strand
GAGGAATATTGTGACCAAATGCCAGATTTAGTACCTTCACCAGTTCGGGATTAGAGAATTTCTTAATGAATTTTACAAATTTTATTTATGATCGTGATTTGAAATTTTTATTTTTGTCCATAACTTTGGAACCTTGAAGGTACTAAATCTAATACTTTGGTATTAAATGGTACTAAATGGGTACTAAATCTATGCCAAGTTTCAATTTGATCAGAAACATTTGTCCGGCTGGGGTGATTGACGCATCAATTTTTAATTGTTAGTAATCTTTAAATTTAAATACGGCAAATTTACGTAAATTTTTTTTTTTTTACGTAAATTTTTTTATTATTAATTATTAATTAATTTTTTTTAAGGGATTGATAGGTCCAAGAAAAACGTAATGTTTCGCAGCAAAATTTTGGGAATAACTGAAATAGGCGAAATATTAAATCCAGCAATAAATATTCATCATATGGAAATGTTTTCATTTGTTTTTTGTAATAAATAACAAATTTTTTTCCGTCAAAATATGTATTTTGTCAATGTCAATTAGTCGATGTAAATATTATTTTCTTTTATATACATATGTACCTTTTATCGAAAATATTGATTTAAGACGATTAAATGTTTTCAATTATTGAACTTGTAATCGGTGATGAACTGTCTTATAGACGCTTCGCCAATGTTATTTCCTCTCCTTATAAATCCTACCTTTGTTTATTATAGTCATAGAATTATATTTATTAATTATATATTACGAATGGATGAAGAAAACACTGTCAAAAGATGTTGGAGAGCAAACCCAGGTGGCGTACGAAGACAACGAAGACCAAAATGCAAATATACTCATGTAAATATATAAAGGAAACACTGATGCAAGAGGACTAAGTGTGGCATCGCTTGTCTGTTGTTAAACTGGTTTGCATCAAGCATCACTTGAGCAATGACAACACTGTGTGGCATGGCCTACTAAGAACTGAAATTATTTAAAAACATGAATACCAATTTTTGCTCAATAACTTTTGAAATAATTTGAAAACAAATAAAATTTTAATTTTAATAAATTCTGTGTAGTATCCTTCCAAGTAATACTGAATGAACTGAAATTGGATTTAATTCCCAATGTGTCACTATTGTTGCCAAATGTGCAAATAAAAAACAACATTATTTTCTTATATTTTTCTAAGTATGTATGTACAATTGTACATACGAATATTTTAACATTTTAAATTGAAGACATCTTCATACGAGCATTACATTCAATTTTTAATATAAATGTAACACAAAATGCTTAATTGTTCAGTTTATTTTTTTATTTCTTCGAGAAATGATTGTTAATAGTAGGATTATTTTTTTGTTAACACTAGTTGCTAGTTGTTTTGTTTTTAATTTAAAAAATACTCCAACAACAAAATAAAAGCTTAGTTAATTATTTGTTTATGACTATACATTAAATGCGTGTTAAATATAAATGGATACGTTGACAAAATTTGTTCAATAGCTTTTCGTTAAGATTATTACCACCGTTTCCTTAATTTTCTAATTACTGAGTTACCGGTTTTAATACAAATTGAAATAAGGAAAAATATGGTCTGTATTTTAAGTAGTTGAGACATCGTTTTTTGGGTACAACCTTTTATTTAACGATAATTTTGAACGAAATACCCTCCTATAACGAATCCTGGACATTTATTTCGAGGATCCATCAAAATTGTATAAATTAAAATGTTTCATTGAATTGAATTGTGCACAAAATTTCAGCTCGCTAAGACGTGTGAAAGTTGGTTAAAAAGGACCTTAAAGAAGTTGAAACAAACAGACAGACAACCATGATTCATGTCAAGTTAATTAAACGGTTATAATAAAAATACCGGTAATTCCCCTAAATATAATCTATAGCTAATACCATCATCATCGTCGCCAAATAAAATGTTTTTAAATTATCTATTCAGGAGAGATTTATTGTGATTTATTTATAATTACTTTAAAATATTGTTTTATTCTAGAAATAAACTATTAGGAGGCAGTTCTAATAAAATCGTTACATTATTTGTTAATAATGACTAAAATCAATTTCACCCTGTTTGGTGGAGTAATTACATTGCTATGCTATTATTCTTTATGTGCGAATGGTCAAAATTCACTTCCACAACCATGCTCAAGGTAAGATTATATGATAATTAAAATAACTTTTTATTGTTTTTAACGAAATAAATAAAAAAATGTTTTTATTTAAATTTGAAAAAAATTCTCTAAAAAGAATCTACAAAAAGAAAATAGGATTTTCTTGCCATTAAACATTTTGACCTAACTAAAATATTTCCAATTTTTAATTTCATTTTTTTAACGCCACAAAGAAAACCGAACTGGAACTGGAATTTATTTCTATTACACGTTGTTTAAACAAAACCAATAAAAATGTTTTTTTGATTAAAAAAATGTATGACGTTTAATGTTCAAGAAGTAGCTACTAGATACCATTGGTGCAAATGGAGCACCTAAACAGGTAGTTATATAATTTTATGAATAAATAAAAAGTATTCATATCAATAAGTTTGTATATATGCGATTAAAGCCAAAATAATCATCCTAACTCCAAAGTATAGCCAAGAAGATCGATTAAATTTGCCTATCAAAAAATTCCAAATTTAAGAGAAAAAATGTGATATAATTACCCAACATTTTTTACACACACATACACATATATCTTGATTCTATATATTTTATCAGTCCAATATACTGCTATGGCGATCTTCTCAAAACAGTTCAAATGGCCCAGATATTTAATGATTCAAAAACGTTTGTCGACATGAAATTAAACGTGCCGCAGCATGAGACTCTAGACAAATTTCATATTTGGAAAGGAAATATTACTGGTGAACCATCTAAAGATGAAGTTTTACAATTTGTGAATGTAAGTTATTAAATTTTGTTGTTGTTTTTTTGTTGTTTATCAATTTTTAACAATCTAAAATACAATATTTTTAAAAAAAAAAATTTTTTTTTTAAATCAAGAAAATGATTTTTTTTTTTTTTAATTTTAGAAAATATTTTGCGATATTTTATTTTTTTGTCAAATAACAAGTTTTTTATTGCAACTAGCACATTTTTCACTGTGTGTATTTTTAATGGACATTTTAAATATTTAATTATACAACATAATTAACTAGTCAATTTATCATATAGGATAACTTTGGTCCAGTCAATCAAGAATTTGAAAAATGTAAACCATCAGACTACAAAACACATCCGAAGTTCTTAGACAATATAAAAAACACTGCTTTGCGGCAATGGGGAAAAGATTTAAATAATTTATGGTTATTACTTTGTAGGAAAATTAAAATGACAGTTAAAGTATGAATATTATTCATATTCAATATTAACTTTTATTATTGTTGTTGTGTTTATTAAAAATAGGAAAATCCCGAACTATATTCTATAATATATGTTGATAATCCAATCATTGTACCCGGTGGACGATTTAGGGAATACTACTACTGGGACACCTATTGGATAGTTCAGGGTCTTTTGCAATCGGAAATGTACTCAACAGCAAAGGGAATGATCGAGAATTTTATGTCTTTAGTTGATCGTTTTGGATTTATACCTAATGGTGGCAGAATTTACTATTTGGGTAGATCTCAACCACCGATGTTTGCACCAATGGTTAAATCGTACGTGGATGCTACAAATGATTTGGAGTTTATGAAGAAATCAATTAGATTTCTAGTGCGTGAACATCAATATTGGATGAATAATCATATTATAAATGTAAATGGACATGCTTTAGCTATTTATGGTGAAAATTCTCAAGGACCTCGACCTGAATCGTATTTTGAAGATGTCGAATCAGCCATGGTATTTGACACGGAAGCGCAGAAAAATAAGTTTTATTCAGAATTAAAAGGTGCCGCTGAAAGTGGAATGGATTTTTCAAGTCGTTGGTATATTACAAATGGCACACATAATGGAACATTAGTAAATACTAAATCTCGATCAATTGTTCCGGTTGGATTAAATTCGATTCTCTATTGGAATTCAAAAATTATTTCGGAATTTTATTTGAAAGTTGGAGATTATCAAAATTCAGCTAAATATGAAGCTACGGCACAACAATTCTATGAAGGAATTAATGCTGTACTGTGGCACGATGATATAGGGGCTTGGCTCGATTATGATTTAATCAATATGAAAAGACGGGATTATTTTACACCAACAAATTTGGCTCCACTTTGGGTGAAATGCTATAATCCTGGTGATGCTGCTAAAATTACAACAAAAGTATTAAAGTATATTTCTGACACTGGAATAGATCAATATCCTGGCGGAGTTCCTAATACATTAGATGATACCGGTGAACAATGGGATTTCCCAAATGCTTGGCCACCGATGCAAGTAAGTTACATACATACATAATTTAATTAATTGAATTAATAAAATGTTTTATTAGTACTTGTTAGTATATGGACTCGATGGATTAGGTAATGAAAAAGCTCAAAATCTTGCTTACAAATGGGCTCAAAGATGGGTTCGTACAAATTACATATCATATCAAGAAACGGGAGTCATGTTTGAAAAGGTAAGTAAATTAATTTTTTTGAACTTTCATCATAATAAACTCTAATCTTAATTAAAATTTTTATTTCAGTATTCAGCAGTTGAGGTAGGAGTTCAAGGTGGGGGTGGTGAATATAATGTTCAAAAGGGTTTTGGTTGGACAAATGGAGTCGTTTTAGACTTTCTTTCCAAATACGGGCAAACATTAACAACCACAGATTCGAGTAGCCAAACAGGTTCGAGTAGCCAAACGGGTTCAAGTAGCCAAACAGGTTCGAGTAGCCAAACGGGTTCGAGCAGCCAAACAGGTTCGAGTAGCCAAACAGGTTCGAGCAACAAAACAAGTCAGTCGTCTTGATAACCAAAATGGGAATGTAAAAATAGAAAGAAATGTTTTGCTTGAAATCGATTACCTAGTAAATAGAATTGTCGAAGTACAAAAGAATAGTTTTTAGATATTTTAGAAAACATATCTTACTGGTCCCCCATCCATGACGGTTAAGAATCCATCCGAAATAAAATTTTAGCAAATATTTAACCAGGACTTGAAAAATTCCTTGACATACATCAGGGTAAATGTTCCTTTCATTTTGCTTGTCTCAACCCAATCAACATTAAGGGGTTAAACAAACGGTTTATTATATTATGTGTGAAAGTAAGACAACTTATCCCACCTCCCCATCATGGATTCCATATGGTTAAGTTAACTATACTTTCAAATATTATTAAAATGTCGATTAAAATCTCTTAAACGTCAAGAATACCCTCAAGGAATTTATTGTGTATTTAAATATGATTTTAGACTTAATTTTCCTCAATTTTCCTATTTTCCTCAATATTACATTCTATAAAGTATAACTATAGCCAATTCAAAGTCAAAGCCAATTGTATTAATACACAGACACAGACACACACACACACAATCATGTGAATATGTAATGTAAAATAATACGGTTAAGATTCGGAAATATAGGTCAAGGACCTTATCATTCAAAAAAAAAAAAAAAAAACGTCTCGAAATCATCTCAATACACAGCATATTGATTAAGGCCCAGATTAAATTTGATGAGGGATTGAAGGGAGATAAATTGAATATCTAGCAAAAAAATAAATTCCAATTGTGTATTTCTATTATAGGGAAAATATTCTATTCAGTTGAATGGCGACAAACAATCATGTAGCCAAAGAAGAAGAAAAAAATGCCCACAAGATAAAAATCATAAAATTAAGTATTTCCGTTTTGGATACAAACAAAATTCAGCAACGATTGTAAATCACATGTAGTGGTGTTGTATTATAGAAATCCATAATATTTTACTGGTAACAATAGCCGATTAATATATCACACACAATTTCAATTACATGCATTTAATTAAAATAACTTCACTTTAGTAGATGTTGCATTAAGCCTGACCTCATCACCTTACAGTCACAATATTGAACATTTGAACAATTCTCTTGGTTTGGCGGCATTAAAATTCCGCTGGAAATAACTTTTCGCGAGACATTTTTTTTGTATTGTGCAAAAATAAAAAGAACTAAGGGCACATGTTGACACCCATGAAATTGCGAATTAATTTCATTTTAATTGTAACTATTTGTAAGTTGCGTGCGCCCCGATACAAAAATTGGTATAAAAAAAAAAAAAAAAACACCACAAAACACAAGAATATTAAAAATTATTTATTTACATGTCGGACGATCAAGTTAAAACCAACAACTGTCTCGGCAATTTATTTTTTAAGTCATTTTGCCAGAGAGAGGCTTTTTAATTTTGCGAACAACTTTTTAGTATCCTCCAGTTAAGAGACATCAGAGTTCAGCCTATAATACGTGCGCGTACGATCTGCACTGTATATTATGAGGTATATCAATTCGTTGGGTATGGTTGGGTGTACAATACAAGCACAATCGTTATAGAGTGAGTACATTTCATTTCGAAACAAGTTCCCTTTTTCTATATTGCGATGCGGTAATGTGTTTTGTATGTAGGCGCGAGCATTAAATGCCTATAGGTATATAGGTAGGTATACGTATGGGACAGGTTCAGAGGCCAGACTCTTGTTAATAAATATAGGGAGCTTAGGAACATATATTTTTTATTGCCAATAAGAACTCAAAACTCGAAACACTAACGAAATATGTAAAAAACCAAAATTTCGTCATTTTTTAAATCTTTTTCTTTTACGCACAAGAAAGATCTGTATTTTAGAGCTTAAATTTTACACAAGAATAAGACATCTACTCTATACTAAGTCTACCAAGTAGACATGTTTTGTTTTATTGTTAATTATATTACTAAAGGAATTGATGATCCTTTAATACGAATTGTTCGTTCAAATTATTACCATATTGGCACAAAAATAAAGAAATATTCACACGAAAGCAAGAATGGACTTGGACATGCCCCTTCAGCCAAATTGTGTATATAAATTGTAAATTTTCAGTAATAGGCATCCAATAAACTTATTTTCTTTTCATATGGTTAAGATTCATTCATTTAAAGAGTTCCTTCAATTTTAAATCCATCAAGAATGCAACTTAAAATTACATTTTACCTAAGGCCATAATAAATTAATGAATCCGTGATCAAAATAAGATACAAACAAAAAACCTCATCGCTTATTAAGATTAAACGATCTAATTACTTCCGTTTCACCTAACATACATATATAAGTAACATGTTGATCGAGCTTTTAAGACTAAGCAAACGGTTAATGAACATTTAATCTATCTTATCTCAAAACCGATTAAGTAGAGGTGAATTTGTAACTCTTTATTAGTTTATCATATCTTTAATGTTATTATAATGTAAACAAATATTAACAGTTTTAATTAATACAAATCATAAATATATTAATTTTTTTTTTTTGAATTTATTTTACATGTTGGCTCCGCATATGAGCCAACTTGTAATACTTAACTATTATAAAACAGCTTAAGAATTGCCATCTACAATTCACATTACATAGACATTAGCTTGGTATTTGAGTTAAACCACGTGGGCAAACCTGTATCGCATTTATGCATTTTTCACACGCAAACTTGATTGGATTTAATTTCTTTCATAATTAATGAGACTACAATAGGACACAGCTTGTTTTATAGTTTAAAAATGTAATTTTATTTATATAAGTATGGATATATTTTATTTTTTTTTGCAAAAATATGTTTGAACCAGGGTATAAAAATATAATGATATTTTCGAAATTATCAAAATATCAGATATTTTTAATATTAATGATATTTTTGATATATATCGGATATACATATATATATCAATTTTATTTTTTTACATGCAATTTTTAGTAAAAATACATAAAATTGATTGCAGCGCCATAACGGTAGATCGTGGAAATATTTTCCAATTTGTTGAGATATTTATTTTTTTGGAATACTCTTTAGATGTGCATAAAATACACCGTGGCTATTTTCCAGAATTTCCACTTTTCGTACTTAACACAAAATGATAATGGAAATTATTTCTTGGCATTTTTATAATTTTTAAATTATCATTGAATTCTTATACTGACGTTTAAAACAAAATTTTTGGAATTTAAAATGTCAAAAAGTAAGTACATACGTTTATTTCAACTAGTAAGTACGTTTATTTCAACTAGTAAGTACGTTTATTTCAACTAGTAAGTAAAGAAGAAATAAACAAGTCTCGACTATGATTCAGGATTAAATCACTATGAATGTCGATATCTAAGTGTAATAGAATAGAAAAGCATTTAAGCACATTGTTCAATTTGGGTTTTGGGCCTCTATTACCTCGTTTACATGCAGAATTGAAAGATCGAGTTAGGATCGAGTTGAAACAAAGTTAAATTTCAACTTGCGTTTATATGACACCATTTCAACTCAAAACCCAGTAAGAAAAGTAGACTCGAGTCGAGTCAATTCTGTTTCAACTCAACATAAATTTATATGATAATTCTACCCGGGTTAAACCAGGGTTCAACTCTACATGTAAACGTGGTATATGTCAATATTTCAACGCTCTATGTACATAGCTTTAGCCCCATAGCTTCTATTATGGACAGGCAGGAATAAAAATTTCATGAAAAATTTGATATTAAAGTTATAATATACTTTGAAATTAGGCTCATAAAGGCATTAAAAAACTATCCAGGAAGTAGAATAATTAATTTTAAAATTCATAGCATACTTTCTGGTTAGAATAAAACCGAAATTAGTTGCTATTCTACCAGATTCTAGCGTTACGGCTATTCAAATGCTTGCATATTTTAAGGTACATAATTTCATAAAGAATTCAGTACATTTCGGTCGATATTGCATTCAAGAGTTTGTTCAACTAATAATTTATATATTCAAATAGGTGCCTCCTACAGCAAAACTGTAAGGATATAGCGACTTTGAATTAATATATTATTTATGATTTCTTAATTAAAAAGTTATTTTTGGTAAAATTGGTTTCGTCAATTTATACCCATAAACGTAACAGTAGGAGTAGCCATATACGTAACAGTAGGAGTAGCCATATACAAATACAATATAATGTAGTGTTCATTTTTGTGGAAGTCATAATAGGAAAGTATATAAATACTTATGTACTACATAGCTCCTTTACAATACATCTAACATAAGTATATCGAATTTATCTATGAGTATAGTTCTGGAATAAAAAATTCACATTAACAAGAAAAAAAAAACAAAAACGAAAATAAACCATATCCACAAAAAAAAATTCAATCCATTACTGCTAACGATAAGTGTTTACTTAAAAACACCTGCACGTACACATTTGACTCCGCACAGGAGATTAAGAAACGGAAAAGTGATACAAACTCATCAACGTAACGTATAAAAGTGTCTGTTCCAGACTTGTGTCTAGCGTGAAAATTAGTTCATCTGGAGAGTATAAAAGTTTAATGTGGGTACGTTTCCAGGGGTTCTTCTACTACTATATGTATGTATGTATGTTCCAACCATTCCATCAAGTAAAAAACGAGAAGAACCGCTCAAAGAGATTAGCGCTTTTCGTTGGCATAACGTAGACATTATAAGTATGAACAGTTTTCTGTGTTGATGGGCACAAAAGAATAAGAAAGGAAATTATGTTAATGCAAATATACCACCCCTCCCCTATGTTTAACACTGTGCGCTAACATATTCTAATTTATCTTCTCCATGTTTTCCATGTACCTACTCGAAACGGAAATTAGTCCAGAAGGGTGAGCTTTTCTTTTGAGTGAAAATGATTCATAGGTATACGCAAAAAAGGACCAAAGTTTCGAGAAACACAATTTTCCCTAGCTATGTATGTATGTATTGTATTCGGGCCGGAAAATAGGTTGTCTACATTTTCGGCAATATTTGAATATTTACGATATTATGCAAATGGAGTGTGGAACGGTAGAAACATAGATGCCAGAGAGATAATATATTTACTTCATTTGAGAAGGTGGGGAAATTTATATGTTTGGGGCTTAAATGTCTTAAGTTGGTATTATCTCTTTACACAACATAAATTTCAACCGAGAAAGTTTTTCACATAAAATTTAAAAGTTTAATTGATTGTGAGTGACACTTTATTATTTATGTTTGGCCAATTAATTTATTGATGATAATAATAAAGAAGGGGAGGCAGGCCAAGTAATAATGGCCAGAAAAGATCATAATCATCTGTACTTATATACAGAGAAATGTTTTTTATTGTATGATAATAAAGAATTTTATGAAATTAGCATTTAATTACACTAGATAGGGATTATAATTAATTGATTTACTTACCGTCATATAGGCGCTCCTTGCTCGAGGGTGATTTGATGTTTTCCCCCTATTAAAAAAAAAACATAATTTAACAATATATATAACTATATGTATATATATATCAATGTGTAATTCAAAATTACATTAAATCAAATAAAAATAATCTTTGTACTTAAATTTTAATTTGAAAATATATGCACATCAATCAAACTTTTATCATTAATCACAAAGTTTGTGCAGGAGTTTATTACTTTTTGAATTACTTTTCCTTAGATTTATGTTATATTAAATCAAGAAAAAAAAAATTGTTTATTTTTACTGCTAGAAATGAGGTGAGGGTGTCAAAGAAATATTTGTGCTTAAAATTGGTTGAATATAAAGTGGATTTAGATTCAGTGATTCCTCAGCATCAAAAGAGATCGACATCGTAGCCTATAAGAATGACGATCATCATTAAGTTAAATAAAAAAGACCGTCGAGATGTAGGTAGATTTGATAAATAATATCTACAGAAAGTACTAACGTTCCTCCAAAAGAAAATCAAGATGGCAAAGAGAAGAGTGAGAACTTTTGGAATAAGAAAAAGTACAATAATCAATTAGGTGATTAGAAGTTCTTAAAATAAAAATTTTCACAATTTATGAAATTGTATCTCTCCGATTTGGCTGAAATTTGGCATAGAGCTTTGTGTTGATGTTTTACTAAAATTAATTTATGGAAATCATTTTAAAAAATTTTCTTTACCGAGTTATATCAACTTCCGATATCTTAGAGGTTCTTAACAAACATTTTGGTAATTTTTTAAATTTGTACCTGTCCGATTTGACTAAAATTTGATATAGAGCTTTGTGTTAATGTTCTATCGAAATTATTTTCTGGAAATTTTTTTTAAAATTCTTTTTATCAAGATATCTCTGAAACATCTAAAGAAGAATGGAAGTCGAACGTCAATATAAAAAGTTCAAAATAAAAAATAAAACGGTTAAAAATACAGAAAAAAACGAAGAATTTCCCCTATCTAGGAAACGAAAACCTACACCCGAAAACAAACTCCCATGTGCATGAAAAAAAAACCGAAATAAATAAAAATAGGTTACATATCGCCTAATATATAATTTTTTTTCAATAAATTAAAATTTCAAGAACAATCACGTACCGACTATAGGGGGTACACCCATCACACTATCAAAATCGGCCAGAGTACTGCTTCATTAGCTATTTTTATTAAGAATATAACTAAAGAGATAATATCAAATCCTATGTAGGAGTATTAGAATTAATCTGTTAAATTATTTATAATATGTAGTAGTATGTACTGTACCTACTTACGTATGTATCTTACAAATCAAACACATAAATTAAAAGAAATAACATCCATCACATATATATTTATTTTGAAAAAATTTAATTAAAGCTCTACCTAAATATCTGTACTTTATCACCATCGCTTAAAGTGTTCGTACGTTGAGGGGTCGCCATAAAGACCATCTCCACCTAACCATTTATTAAATACAGAAAAAAAACAAATGATAATGATTAATATAACCACTTAGTATTGTTACATTTTGTCCCTTATTCTTATGTAGAAAATAAATAATCGGAAAAACGATTTTCGGTAAATTTCATTTCATCCCCTAATATGTGATGATAAGAGTGTATCCAAAGCGGATAAAATGGCTTTTCTTTTTGTGCTCGCCCTTCTCTATTATAAGATAATTAAAAAGTATTCGCATTGTTTTTGTGCAAATACAATACATGCACATAGTTTTAGTATTTTATATGGAAATAGACTCAATTAAAATTAAGAACGCTGGGCAACATTCACCAAAATATAGCCGAAGAATAGCAGCCATAAATAATTTATAATTATCATTAAAACCCGAGGGTAATACCATTTAAGCCACAAAATGCATTTTCTTCTTCTTCTAATGGAAAAGCACACCCCCACCCCTCCAAACCCCATCGGAACTATTTCAAGAAACCGCAAAACTTTGGCCCAAAACTATGCAAATGTATGTACATATAATTAGTGAGCAATTTAAAATGCCATGAATTTTACCAGAATTTCAATTGGATAATATACAAGAATCAGCGATGTACATAGAAGGGTTTATGATATTATAGGCCAAAACCTTTGAATAATTTTGAAATTATTTTCATGATGATAAATTGTCTTGATTTGTAGTCCGTCTTTTGTACCAATTTAAATTAATTATGTTTTATATATGTAAGTACATACGTCAAATGTAAGTACATATATTTGTATAAATACTTAATGCGTACATCATACATATGTGTAATGTTAAGCTTGGGTCTACCAGGCTAATATTTCAACAACAATTCAGTGATTAACACACATATGTACTTATGTAGATAAACATGAATGCCAATGAAGCTTTGTATTCATACCAGAGCGTAAAATAAGGATTTGTATCAACTACCGAAAATGAATTTGCAACTACCGAAAAAATTGTATTCTCAAAAAACACTTTATTTATTTCAAAGTCAAACTTTTCATGGAATGTTCAGTTTCTGTTTATTTTGGAAATGTGTGATGAAAAACCTTTATTTATCAAAATAATTTAAAATTCAATGGAAAAAATAATATCATGAACTTGAAAATCAAAATTCAAAAATGGTATTTACAGAATCTTCGTTCTCATCGCCATCAAAGTCGTCCTCATCTTTCTTGCTGAAACGCGCTTCTGAGAATATTCCTCGGAACACTGGTTGACGCCTGGTGACTTCATTTTCTGGAGTTATGTCTGGAGTTATGTACTACCGAAATGAAATTGCAACTACCGATTTTCGGTTAAAAAACGGCTTATTTTACGCTCTGATTCATACTATAATCACAATTGTTGAATTCTTAATTGCGATAACTCCAGCTGCATCATGTTAATTATTTTAATCGAAATGTAAATTTTTCAAAAATTTAAAATAGGTTCTTGCTCAAATATATAATATCGCGATTAAGAAGCCTTTGCATGTTCAACTGTCAGCCAAAAACTGAAGATGTATTGTTGAAATCTTTGTTGGCATCAGTACCTACCGTCTGCAAGTGTAAAAGTTCTTCATTATTTGTACGTGGGATCGTTCAATGAAATAAAAAATAGATTGTCGAATTAGATGTGTAAAGTGAAGATAGTAGGCGATATAAAACCCAAGATTCTAGGTACGTACTGAAAATCTGTCATATTATATACGAAATCATTTTTCTACCTTACAGATTTATTATTATTAGGAATGTATGTAACAATCTTGGTTTATCACGCCTTCAAATTGTATATATAAAATCATTCGACTATATTTTTGGCCATATTGCAAAACAAACTAGACCTAATTTTAAAACATTTTTTTTTTGTGTTACAATACCATTATTTACCCCCTCAAAAATGTGCGCTCCAACCATACGTATCCAAGGTTAATTTGATTAAAAACTTCCATTAATATGACATAACTCGCAAAATATGTATGGCTAATTGAAATATTCTCGCCGTCTTTTAAATATAAAAACAAAGCGGGTAACGACGTTGAGGACGTCTTGATGCGCTATTCACTGAAGACGATAATCTGTCATATACATATGTAAGTTACATTTGATACTATGTCGGTATATTATAAGCCTCTTAGGTTGGAACGTACATATACTTGTACCTCGAGCATAATGTACATTATCATGTCACTTATAATCATGTTTCACATAATGATTTTGAAGAATGAATTTTTTTTGTGAAATAAATAAAATATAAATAAATAAAAGCAATTTATCCCCTACATGTGAAATAAATCTAGCTGACTTTGATGAGATGCCATATGCCAAGATTATAAAAAGTAGAAAACGTCTCCAACATTAGGTATTGTTATTAGACATGCTGAGTTGAGCGGATAAACAAATGGATTATCTATCTACATACATATAAGTGAAAAAGTGAATTTTATAATAAATTTTTAAAGGTTGATATTGATTATTTTTTGTGTCATCCTAAATCGAAAATCGAAAAGAACAAAAAATGTTGCTACAATATTTAGTGCTAGGAATTATAGTTTGTTTGTGTTCAGTGAGTGGCATTACAAATAGTAATCCAATAAATTCACCATTAAGCGTCCAGAATCCCATTTCTGGGTCGACAGCACAAGCTAAGGATTTAAAAGTTCAAGAAAAGCGATTCAGTGATTTAAAAGCGGAATATTACAAATATAAGTGAGTATTATTCCACGGGATTCTCCCCGTATTTAGTGTAATAATCAAATACACTACACAATGCTACAGGCTAATGACTACAGGACATTATAAAAATTACTCAATATCCCAACATTTTTCTATGGATGATAAATTTTTTTTTGCCGGTTTTCGCTTTATTACTTAGTTATTATTAGCGAAAGAATTTGTGCCCGATTAGTATAGCTAAAGATATCACAGATGTAGAGTTAATTTCCTATACTATAAAAACGAACTCAAAATGTACCACTTTGAGACTTATGATGATCACTCACTGAGCAAAAGTTCTATAGGCGTGATGACTTCGATTTATGTATCGCACGCATTCCTAAAATCTCTAACGAACCAAATAGATCTATTTTCGCTAATTGGTGGCTGTTTTACAGAAATTCTAGAGCTTTAAATTTTCACAAAATAAAGTTTTGATTAGAAACCTACTTTTTTTATGGCAACTATATGGCATGGGCTTTCAGGATTATTGAAGTCAGTTAAATAATATTAATATGAATTATGAAGAAAAGAAAATCTGTTAATACTCTACTTTAATTTTTGTCTTATAGAATTATTACAAGAATCTGACGAAAAATTGTATTATTTATTATCTAATGTTATTAAACGAACGCACATGTTAGCTTAAATTTGGTAAATAATGCTCTGACTAATTCTTTAATCCATCTTATATGATGGATATAAATATGAAGCTATCATATATCCCAAACTGTATGTAATCTGATAACCACAATGTCAAATTTAACTTCTATGTTCCTGGTTAGCCATTTATCTTCTCTTTATATTCACCATCATAATATACAGGATAAACATAACGAATTACAAACACAACCGATATGGTGATACAAAACATCCTTTGCCTATCTAACCTATTCAACCCCTCAACATAATCAATTTATGATATTATTACACGTGGTGCAACGTTAAAAATATATATTTTTTTTTTTTTTGTAAAATTCCAGAGGTTTAGCTAGTACAAGCTCAACACTGGATAGAGACAGAGATAGGTATGGATCAAGTCGGCCCGACCCTATAGAACATAGATATGGTGTCGATAGTGGAAATGGTGATGGTGGCACTGGTACTGGTAGTGGATTTGTCACCTCTTATGGGGGATATGAAAGTCGATATCCAACAACTGTTAATGGAGCTGGAAACCGAGACAGATACAGCGTCGTTGGTACGTATATTCTCCCACCCTACTTTATATACATAAAATAAACAAGAATAGCTGGAAATATGGAATATTTATGTTTTAGGTAATTATGGTACGGGTTATTTAGATGAGGGTTACGATAAGCAGCGAAGACCCTATGGTCCACCACAGGTAATGGATACTCCTGGCTATAATTATGGATATTCACCATATGACGTTCACGAAAATGGGCTTGACTGGCAACAGAATGGGTATGGTTATCCCGGATGGAATGCACCATCACATGTAAACATATGACTTTGTATATTATTGAAAATATTTTAATTAATTTTTGAAAATATTTTTAGCATTTATCAAAATCGGCTTTATTGCCATTAGCCGGTGCGGCATTATTGGGTATAGCAGCAGTACTTGTTGCCAACCCACTACTTTTACAGCTTGGGGCGGTTTCCGGTAAACGAAAAAAACGAAATGTTTGGAAAAACGATAACATTGCACATAGGTTAGCATATAAAGGTCAACAAAGAAGATGATTTTAAAAATATCATACGATTGAATTAAAAAAAAAAAAAAATTTTTAAATAAATAAAAATATTTACCTCTCGTCAGTTGTCATTTTTAAGCTCGAAATTTGGCCAATCATACAATTAGCTAATATTCACAACACTTTTAAGTATACATCAAGTCCATTTTGGTACCTAAAATTAAAAAAGAGCTCATTATTTTATACGCACACTAAAAGCGGTGGCGGTGGAGGTATAGTAGACATTGTTTCCAAGGAAATAAATAATAAATATTTTTTTATTAGTAAAATAATTTTTGAATTTTTCTGACATTGCGATTTCCAAGGAAATCAAGCGTGGTACGCGGTAAAATAGAACATGCAGCGTTCACAAAATAGAACGCCACACTGACCGCGCTGCCGCGGCGGTCATACCGCTCACACCGCCAAATACATTTTACTGTGTTTTATTGTACCGCCATCGTGACCACCACCGCCACCGCCTCAGTGTGCATCAGACTTTAAGTAGTTAAGTGATTTGAGTATAAAATATTTTGGAACGTCATTCGATTTTCGTTCATTTTGTACAAAAGTAGATTCTCACACATGCCTAATAAGATTATCGTTGATGGAAATATAAATCTGGATCAATTTTAAGATCTATCATGTCAATTGGGAAAATTAAATTTAGTTAAGTCATTTTAATTTAACATTTATATTATGGACTTATTACAAATTGAATTAAATATGTTTTGCTTTCGTACTGTATATGAAATATAAAAGGGAACCAATTGAAAATTTTAAATTTTAAATTTTTTTTCGCGACTTTTCATGTTTTCTCCACGAATTTTTTACAATTTTGTGTTTATATTGTAGACACCTATTATGTTTTATTAGATTTTCTGCGTAAAAATACGTATTCGTTAACTAGCCTTGTTTTTTATTGGTGCAATTACCGAATACATACTGTAATTTCATGTTGATTGGAACAATAGTTGATATGAGTCGCCAGTCGCCACGAAAGACAGCACTAAATTGTCAAAACATTTACTTTCTTTCTCGAAGAGAGTAATTAAAATTTCTAATGTACGTAGGTATCATATGTCTGTATGTAGGTATTGAAATCTATGCTTAGTTTCAATAGTTCAATTTTAAAATATTTTATCATTACTGTATGTACCCTACTTCTAAACATATAGCAATATGAGTAAATATTTATTACAATTTAAATATATAAATCATATATGCGATCAAAATAACAATAAGAATTTTCTCTTCAGACACCATCAAGACCATTTTTCAATGACACAAAGATTATTTTTCAATTTCTCCTGCAATTCACATAAATTTTGCAGCTTCTTATGTACGATGACTCTTTGTATATATTGCCATCATATATTACACGCGAACAAAAAGCCGGAAAAAAACTTTTCAAATAATTTATGCGGAAATAAAAAGTAATAATAACGATGGCTGACTGCTTGATTACTATTTGAAAGAAAAGTGTGGCTTGAAAAATCCCATAAAAACTTTTAATGTGGCAAAAAAAAAACAAGTCTTAAGAAAAAACACATTAAAAGCATTTGAGTGTGACGACAAACAATGTGCCAAAAGGATCACAAAAATATGAAACAGCTGCGGCCCCACACTCAATCCTATACCTACCTACATAATAACACTTAGAACAGTTGGCGGTCAAAAGATTTTAGGCACGAGCCCTTTTTCAGTCACTTTAATTAATTCAATTGTGTACCAACTGCGAAGTGGTAAAAAGAGTTGAAATGAGCAAAATTAAATTAAATTAAATTCGTTTGTATCGTGAAATAGAAAACCAACTGTGCAATGCCACAAGAGAAAGGCCTGTAAACAAATTTACGGCTCTATTAGATAATTGTCATGTTGAAGAAAAACCATATTTTCATTTTAGGTGTTGTTAGGTTTAGAAAAGAATTGGTAAACTAAAAATATACATATATGTACTGGCTCTATATTTAGCGGCGCAGATAGATTAGTACCAAAAAGGACTATATACCACTAAATCAAAGTGGGTAATATCAAAGATCGACAGCATCGAAACTAAAACAGTCCTAATCAGTAGTCGGAATATTAATCACAAAGAGACGGACGACATATATATTTCGACTTAACAAAAATCCCTAAACTGTCAATTCATCTCGGTACAGTTAACCCCGGCAATCAAATATTTAAAAAAAAGAATAAACACTGGGAAAGGCTTTGAAGAGTAATCATCATGAAAATATAGCAAACATCGAGTAATTTGTTTCCCCGGAGTCGCCACAACTTATTTTTCAATTATGAATTAATTTTAATTGTTATTCTTCATGACGGTATGTACCCGGTTTCAGTGATCCATTTTCATCTATGGTAGTTACGCCCCTGAACAGAATTATGAATAAATCTAAATAAGACATTTAGGAGTCATTGTTCTTTACGGAATGTTATGTTTATTCCAGTTATCCACCTATAGACAGTTTAATACCAATTCTAATAGTATAAAATTATCACAGCAACAGGTGCTAATAAAATAGATTTAAAAAAATTAACTATGCAAATTACTTTTGGATAAATTCCATTTAATAAATATAAATAAAATTGTAAAATTTAAAAAAAAAACGCAATCTTTAAATAAAAATTTTTTATCTTTTTTCTACATAGATCTAGGAATTTCTAGGTACATGTATACAACAAAAAAAAAATCGCAAAACAAATTACAACAACAAAAAGAAAACATTTTTCTGACATTTTGTCAACAAACTTAGGAATGGCCTACACACTTTTCAAACAATACTTTAGATGTACAATTAAGAGAAAACTTACATTTTTCAAGTAACAATTAACTAATTAACAATATAAAACACGAATATTAACCACTTTTTAGTCAAAATTATACGATCAATTTGCAACGCGTCACAATTAAATATGATTTAGCTTAGCTTAAGTCATTTTCACACACTCTTTCACTTGACATTGACGTACATAGATAATATATTGGGGAATTTAGTTTCGTTGTGTTGTTCATACCGATTTTTACATTATCCATATGTATAGGTATAGTCGATTTAGTTTCTGAATTCATTACTTGATATAGCTAGGTATTTAGCCGATACTATAGTATCTTTAAGGCGTTATGTCTAAAACATATTTTTGTGATTTATTTTTTTTAAACATAAGATTTCTTTTTGGAAGTTTGTTTATATTATTTAAAAGAGTAGGTACACTTTAAAATAGTTATGGTAATTTTTTTAATTAAAAATATCAATTATTTCCTAAGATATAGAATTGGATATGAAAGTCCTTTTTTTTGAAGGAGTTTGTGGTGAGCAAGATATTTTGAAAATCGCTCGACCGAATTAAGTAGTTAAATTTTTACATTTATTTTCTAAATCTAATAATCTAGTCCATGATCGGTCGAAATCACAGAAAACTAATTAGGAAAGAAATGGCTGTTGCTCAAAGTGAAAATATTGATTTTTGGCATAAATAGCACTTTTTTATCTGTAAAAAAAAAACTATACACCCGAAAAAAAAATCCCGCAATCAAGAACTAGATTATGGTATTACAAAAATTTGACTAATTCGGTCCAGCGGTTTCCAAAACATCTTCCTCACCGATCTAAAAAAAGTAGTTTTGAGAAAAACGCCTTTAAAGTTAGAAGTTAAGTTTACAATTTGTTTGGCCTATCGCTGTCAAAATGAAAAAAATGTATTCCTAATGAATGGACCTTATTATTAAACATCACAGGAACCAAATATGCTGACATAGAGCCTATGGCACATCGTTTTATGCTAATTCTGCTCTGAACCAATGTTCTGTATATCTTCGCCAATTTTATCGGATTAACTTGAAATGTACAGAAAATATAATCTTGAAATGTTGTACGTGAAGATTATGCAAAAATCGAAAGAACGATTTTTTTGAAATTTACAAGGTAACCTCCTAATTGCTTTACCACCAACAATTTATCGTTAAGATTGGACTGAAAATTAGTAAAAATATTTTATCACCTATTTGGGGAGGGTTAATAAAGATAAGAACATACACGCAAGTGATCTATGCTTAAAACTCTTCAGTTTCTTTAAAATTTGATGCGACAATTTGAGAAGAAAATTTGAAGTGTACTTACTCACCATATGGCGCTAGTATATTTAAAAAAAAATCAAACAAAACAATCAGTTAATTTCATACATCATACACTCTGTTGATTGAAGTCTGCAGCAATTACTGTAATTACAGTAATTACCGGAAATAATATTTAATAAACAAAATTGAACTATATTTATAAAACCAAACAATAAAATAAAATTTAGTGACATTTTTAAAACTTTTAATCTCAGCTACAAATAGCCTACATAAAAGCTTAATTTGTTAAACCAAAATTTCTAAAGTTTAATGTAATTTTGGATCCAATTTATCTTACGCTTACCACCAGTACCCATTTCGCATTATTATCACTAAACCGAAGCGAACAAAAAAAAAAAAAAAATTATTCAACCCTTATGGGTATCTGTCATTTCATTATACATTTCATTTGCATCCCTTATTCAGGCGTATTTATTTTTACCAAAACGGGGGTGATACACAGCAAATCATGGTTCCAACGCACTTGTAGGGATTTTAAACTTTACGCAGTTGAGTTTTCCTAGCATCCTATACATATATTAATATAGAAGTACATTAAATATTTTGCCAGACAAAACCGCACATTAAGCTAAAGTGGTGCGAATTGAAATTTATTATAATAAACGTTAAAGAGCTTAGAGATAGGGTGATATATCCTTCTTCGGGCTATTAATATTGAAATTTTCTTTTTGTTTTTTTTTTTTTGTAAAGTTTTTGTTTAACTAATAAAATACACATTTTTTAGGGGTTAAACTATGTCGTGTAGTATTTACCAATACCAGAAGATATTTGGCAGTGCTATGTAAAAATGCGACATGTCGATGTGGTATTGGAAGCCGACAATTCCATATTTGATTTTTCGATTTTTTTACATTAAAATTGGGGAAACCAAATGCATCATTCCTTATGACTATATTTCTATTTTTAAGAATTTCTTATACAGAGACTGTAGTCTAGGTTTTCTGGTATAAACTCCGCGTCAAATGTTGTCAAATGTTCTTTGTCTACGTTTACGATAAAAGTTCAAAGATTTTGTTCAAGCTCCTAATTTCCTCTAGGAGGCTTTCAATGATGAAACTCATCAAAATCCAGCTTAAATGACACTAAGAAATATTTATGCAAAACAAACTTAATTGAATTGCTGACATTATTATAATAATGCATTTGACAAATTGATGAAGTATTATGATGTTGCATTACATCAATTATCATGGTAATAGTATGCAATTTACTAATTCCAATTGACATTTATACAAAGTGCAAATTTGTTGCGTTATTTTGTTTTTGTTTTTCCTAATCATGCTAGGTTTATAAAGGTAGGTATGTGATCAGTAAATTCTTATAGAAAAAAACTCATTGTTGTGTATACTAATTAAGAAAATTGAAATTAAAATTTATTTGTATCTAAGGAAATGATGAAGAAATTTATATTGTTTTGGATATTTTCTATAATGATAAGTTTGGTGGCAAGTGTAAGTTAAAGTTTTCTACATTTATTTATTAAATATTAATATTTTTGGATGTGCTATCCATTCACATACATTTGTACAAAGATATAACGTTATGGGAATACCTTCCCAATGAACGTCATTAAAAGTTTTTAGATTTTCAACTCTTAAACAATTCATATAAGAAAGTTTTCTAAACTACCAACAATTATATTATACTTAGTTTCCAGCTTGATTAATGAGAATTTCTTCCAATATGCGCTTTATTGCTTTCTCCGAATTCAATATGGAGCTGACTAGTCATTATAAATTTTCGAATAGGAATTTAATATAATGGAATTAATTTCCATTCGATTTATGGAAAAATTTGACCTAAATTCACATACAACATTTCATACATTTATAGTACTTACTGTGGTTATCGTGACCGTACAGCCCCAGTTGTTAACAAATGGCAGTCCCTTATATGACTGTAGTCATAAAGAACCAACATCCGAGGGCTGGTGGGTGGTCAGTTTGAACGTTCTTTGCATATATTTCTCCAACGAAATCTTTTCACCGTCAATGCCTCCAAATTGCGAACAACTTGAATATTCTACTTTGTAATGTCGCAAACATAACGTTGACACTTTTACCAAACAAATCAACGTGCGCGAACGGCCATATTTTCATGTAGATAATTCCAATTTGTGTTCCAATTGGCACGTTTATTAACGGTTTTTCCAAAACTGTATTATCTTGATGGTGGGTGCCCTTAAAAATTCAAAGAACATGTAGAATCGTTTTTTTGACCAGATACTTGTCCGTTTAAGAACATTATTGATAAAAATAAATTGAATAGAATTATTTTCTTAGAAAGTAACGCTTGAACAAATGGAAAAAAGTGGTGCTATGGTACGAAGTGTTTGTCAACCAAAAACTAAAGTTACTGATGGTAAGATGGTTCAACATTTTTTTTTTGTTATTGCTATAAAATAATTTTAAGTTTAAAAAGAGTCTTGAATATTGAATTAAAAATCCGTACTGCAATATGATCTGAATAAGCAATGGAATTTTCTATCGGAAGGAGGTCTATTCCAATAACTTTCCATAATGAAAAATATTAAATCAGGAAGTGAAATTAATAATGTAAAACGAAGATGTCTCCTTCAGATAAAAATAACTTATAATTTGGATGTGCCTATTTCTTAGCTTTTGTTTTTTAAATCGCCTAACACAAATAATATTTTAAATTAATATGAATAAATTACAGAATTAATTGATGGTGTAAAACATGGCAAATTCCCAGATGACAAATCATTAAAGGTACGTACCCAATTATTACACAAGCGATAAATAGTCATGCAAATTATTGTTATTTTAGTGCTACGTTCATTGTATAATGGAAATGATGAACATGGTAAGTATTTAATAAAGGGGGCACATTAATACTAAAACAACGAATATATTAATTGAGATAAAATTCAATAATTTTTAGATGAAAAAAAATAAAATTAATTTCGATGCGGCAATGAAACAATTCGATCTACTTCTTCCCGAGGATCTTATAGACATATATAAAAATTCTTTGACAGCATGTAAGGAGTCAAGTAAGTTTTCGACGAAAAAATATCACAATTTTTGCTTAAATGACTATTTTAAATCTTACTTCTAGCTAATGGCATAAAAGATAACTGTGATGCCGCTTACACATTACTCCAATGCATTTATAAAAATAATCCACAGTTTATGTTTCCATGAAAAATGGAGTGAATCAAATTTGGATGTTCTGTGATTGTGAAAAAATATTTAAAAAATTTTATTTGGCTAATTTTAAGAGATTGTGAGTTTTTCAAAACGTTTGTGGTATTGTAAATGGGATAAAGCTAGATCCTCCCATATATAATTTTTTTTTGTTTTCCACCACTAAATTACAAAATTTAGAAAAATTATACAAAAATACAAAAACATTTTTTTTCATTGTCCATTTTCCCACAATTCTTATATGAATTTGGAAAATTAGTCTTCTTCGCAAGCATAGTTTGGACTAAAAGTATAAAAAATTCGTGCAAACTAATTAAAAATGTTAAAAAACTGCATTCTGCATTTGCAACCCACATGATCTTTTACAGAGGTAGTTAATCCTTTAATTAAATGGGGGTTTTTGCTTGATTTATGCCCTCAGGAATTGCCTGATGTATTTATGACGGCCCTTTAATTACAAAATAGGCGTGACATTAAAAAAACCGCTACAGTCACAAAAATGTTTTTTATTTCTAAAAGTAGAGACAAAACACAAACTAAATAATTATCGACAATTTGTAATTAACTAATCAACTTTTCCAATCAATTCGTTAATAAGCATTTCAATAAGATCAATGCTAACGTCTTCGATTAGATGTGAACGAGCATGACTAACTACAAATTTTGATATCTCACGTACATCAATAGTCTTAGCATCAATTCCTTTAGTTGAGGATAAGATAATCGCAAGATGATCGATTATTTTCCAATGAAATATATTCGTAACGCTCATATTCATTATAATTGCCTTAAAAATGTCGGTTATAAGGTCTTGTGTGTAATTCTGGATTGCGTCCGAAAATCGAATCGAATCTATAGCATCTTCGACGATGCTATTAAGTAACTCTTGCGGTGCTAGTTCAGCATCTTCAACACATTTTAAAATAGTTTCCGATAACATTTCAATATCCTTTGGTGGAAATTTTTTCAGTAAATTTTCCGGAAATACAGTTTGAAATACTTCAAAAACATATCGACAAATGGCGTCGATTTGTTTTGGATGAAATTTTTCTGCCACATGAATATAGCAGCTGGAAATTTTGTATGTTTGTTCGGCTAAATCGGCCATTTGTATTTTACCATCCAAATGATCATATAGAAATGTTTGAACAAGTCGACTGATAGCTGTGTATTGAAAATCTGGTGAACTTGAATGGGTGGTCGATCTGCTACTAGATTCGCCTGAATTTTTTTCAAAACGAATCTCAGCGTTATTATTCAGGATATTGGAATATTCAAACGTTGTTGTGTTTATTGGATGGAACGGTTTTGCTTTAATTCGCAGAGAGCTTATTTCCTTTTCAAGGGTCTAAAAAAGAATTCATGTCATTGGAATTTGTGATATAATATCAAATATATACGTGGTGTGAAAGAAATTATGATTAAAAAAAAAAGAAAATCTAATCTTCATTTGACTCCCTATGGATTTTCATAATTCATATTTTTACGCACAAATTAAAATAAAGCATAAACGCAATTATATCAGCTTCTGACACCAAGTTAAATAAATATAAATATAAACTTAAATCAAATATGTGCACTGTTGAAAAATCAATAAAACTTTACTTACCGAAATGTTATTTTCCAATCTATCGGAAACATTTTTTAATTTCATTAAATCTTCTTCGTGAACATTTTTCTCGTCCAGTGGATAGTTTCCGTCGTGTTTTGTTTGGGCCATCGATAGCTTAGTTAGCAGATTTTGGTCCTCTTGAAGTACGGCAAGAATGTTCAATTTTTCTATACCGTCATGAATAACATTTTTTAAGTCAACTTGTCTTTCAGTTAATAATTTCTAGAAAGAAGTAAATGATTAATAATTACAGATTTGATCACTTACGTTTTGTACTACCTACATTTAATTTCATCATCTTCTTTCTATATTCATTTTGAATATCGTCAATTGATGTATTCATTGTATTCAAAAAGTTTTTCAATAAAGTCTCTTCCAGTTCGTCCAAATTTAAAATGATTCCGAATTTTTTCATCATTGCTTCATGGCAACTTTCTTCAAGCTGAGCTAACATTGTTTCCATATAACTGCAATCAGTTTTGATTCTCGCCAAATGGACAATATTTATTCTAAAAAATAAGATTTAATTTAAATGGGGACGAAAATCTGTGGTAATTACTAATAATCTATCTTTGGTAAAGCTAAACCTATTGTTATATCTCAACGTTCACAGTTCACTTACCGATGTTTCCTTTGAACTTCAATTGCTTCCACTTCAAGTTGACCGACACGATCGTAAAGTCTCTTGATAACATCGTTCTTAAAAAGAAGTGATTTACTTATGGTTGAAAATTCGTCTTTGTTTCGAAAGTGCTGCAATTGATCCATTTTGAGTATGACCAGTGTTTCAATTTCATTGACCATTTGTTGTTTTTCTGTCTGAAATATTATCGATAAATGTTAATGGCATTTTGATGGGTGAATTGAATATTTTTTTGTTTTTAATCTATGGTCGAAAAAACGTAGAAGAACGAACATCAACCCTTACTTACCGAAAGCACCAGTATCCTTTTATTTTCTTCATCGAGTTTGGCATTACAAATTTTAATATCCACGTCCAATGTGGTAATTTCTCTCTGACATTCTATGATTTTTGCCTGGGACTCTTGTATACGTTGCTCAATCGAATAACGTTCTTCACGCAATTCAAATGCCAATTCATACAATTTCTTATCACAGCCAGACGGACGTATACTCTCATCCAAATACACAACGCCGATATTGGCCGAATCTTTGCTGACATCGTCAGCCTCTTCTTCCGATGACATTGTTGCCGAACTTGAAGACGAAGAAACTAAAACCGAACCGAATTAATTGTAATACGAACGTAATTTATGGAAAAGCATTTATTACCATTTTCATCGATTAGATTACGTTCCTTGAATTTTTTCTGATAGATCCGTTTCAGAAACGAAAAAAATTTATTATTCTTGCAATTTGTCATAAATTTCGTTTGAATCGATTGTCCTTGCTCTTTAAATATTTCGATATTATCTCGAATTTCATTAATTTTATTCTGATGAATTTGAATTTTTGATTGAATGTCATTTTTTCTGATAAGATTGGTGTCGATGTTTTCCATTAGTTTTTCCTTCAGTCTTTCATAATCCTTGATCACGCACAACTCTTGATTTAGTGTCAATGCAAACAAATCCAGAAATTTCGTATCCACTTGAATTTGAACGAAAGAATTTTTCAATTTGATGAGTTCATTGTCAAAATTTTCTATTCGTTCATTGATGTCGTTTGAAATTTGTTTTTCTTTAAAACTGTTTTCGATCAATCGAATTTGATAGATGTCATTTTCCCAATTTTGTTCTGTGTTTTTTGACGATTCTGCAACGAATATAATTTTAGTTTTACATTATTAGTATAAAATGCCAATGCCGTTAGGTAATTATGGAAATTTAAATTAAAAAAACCTCACATCTGCCAATAATGGCATACCACATAGCAACAACTTATCGGTGAAGAGTAATGGACCCGTATTTCAGAGAGGCTGTGGAAGGTTTTAAATTTAAATTTCTACCATTACCTAACAATTAAATAATAATGACTGCTTGAGTCGACTAAAACATAAAAATGAAGTGTGCGGCAAAAAAAATTGTTGACTTAGAATAGATATTTCTACTTACCGATACAAGATCCACTCCTATGCTTATTAACCAATTTATTTATAAAATAGGACATCGAGTTATTCATGTTGACCTCATATAGACTAATATATTTAAATTCATCATTTTTGTTTGGGGATTCAAGGGAATCATCCAAATGATCATCCTAAGTAATAAAATAATTTTATACCAAATATTTTTAATTGTTCATGTTCAAAATACTAACGTCAAAATTATGGGAATCCATTCTTGACATAAGATTTTGATCAAATGGTAATTTAACATTAATTCCCCGTAAATTAAGCTCTTTTATTGATCGAACTAGATTACGCTTTTCCCCACTTAGCTTGAAAATTTCATTATTATATTTATTCCGATAGCTTTTCGTCAGTTTTTTAACCTCCAATAGTTCCAAAAACTTTTGCGACGTAATCTCTCGTTCATAATTGTCGGTCAAAGTGAGTGCTTCGGTTTTAAGTTTATAGTCTCCGGTCATCAAAGCGGCTTCTTCGATGGCTTTCTCATCGGCTGGATCGTTTTCATTGAGACTTGGCGTAATGGAATTTATATATTCCCACTAAATACGAATTTATTAGGTTATTTCAAAGGGAGTAGGGTTGAACTTTTCTTTTTTTTTATACCTTTTCGTGTTGTTCATATTGCTTTAGTTTACGTTCACGGCATTGCTTTAGCAGCCGCTTAAAATAAAAATCTGATTTTAATTTAACATTAGCGTCTGTTAGATGTTCCAAACTTTGATGTTTCATTTTTTTCACTGCAGTTTTTGTTGTTGGTTTGTAGTCTTCAAATATTTGAATAGCACTAGATCCGAGAAATAAAAAATAATCAATGCCAAATTTGTTTAACAAAGAATCACAAGAAGACACTACACATGGTCGTAGAGTTGACTTATCTTTTCTTTAAATTAAAATCGAAGTTAAAAATGTAGTTTAGCTTAAAGTTCTAATAGAACACACCAAAACATGATAGTAAACATCGCTAGGATCATATTTACGTATTCTAAATATAAATCTGGTAAGTCCATATCGATGGCCCAAATATAATACTCCGAATCAACTAATTTTTTTACATCGATTATTTAATTGAATGAATTGGTATTGGATATAATCCATTAATATTTGGATCCCAACCGTATGTCGTATAGGAATTTTTGAGTGAATCATAAAATTACCGTTTTCTATCCATTTCCTTTTTCACTCTATCGTAAACATTTTCTGTATAGGAATCCAAATCTTTTTCCTGTTTTTCATTTCGAAACGATGAGACTACCACCTTAGATCTGTTTTTTTTTAGTAAATAGAAGTAATAAATAAAATAAAATTTGAATATTAAACAAATTTTCATACCGAATTCCATACACTTGAATTGGTAAATCTCGGATTGAAGACAAAAATGCGACATTTATTTTTTCAGCTTTAAGTTTAGTTTTCTCAACCAAGAATTCGACTTTTTTCTTTTCTACTGTATCCAAGTATTTCAATTGTGCTTCAATATTATCTGTTATTCTTGGATTTAATTCAATTTTATCGAGCGGTATTTGTTGCGAATGAATTAGATTTTTATTTCGTTTAACAATTTTTCGATAATCGACCGAATACCCTTTTAAAATGTCTAAAATTTTCCGTTTTCGTTCGTCAACAATTTGTTTTGTTTGATCAGCGTTCAGCTTTTGTTTCTCTTCTTCCAATGACAACCAATCGGGATCGGTAATATCACACAATTCTTTAACATTTTCATCACATCTGATAGCCATCGAAATGTCATCGGGATATTCGTTTATATTAAATTTAAATTGGAATATATTCCCATCGGTGCCAACGGAAAATAAATACTTGATGTCATAGCTTAATTGAATCGATGGAATAGTACCATTAAAACTGTCATGCATGTATAAAATAAAATAATCGGAAAGATCTCGAAAATTTTCTTTCAATCGATTGATGCGAATAGCTCCGTTTTGCATTCCCATTATTAGAAAATTGTCACTGTATAAATAATAAAGAGTTTAAAAGAATTTTAAATTTTTTTTTTAATATAGGATGACTAACGTGTAGATGTACGAATGTATTTCTATATCATCACCATCCATTATCTTAGTACATCTCAATGGATTATCATTACCAAATTGATATTCATAGATATAACCAGCGTCATATCCGGCCATTGATAACCATATCGTATTATCGGATGTATATTGTAGCCAAAGTACTTTGTTCGGAATTTTCGGAATATAAATTGGTTCCAATTCTTCATCTGATTCAGAATCAGCTGTACAAAATCAATGAGAACCATTCTATAAATATAAGTAATTAGCAGATCAATTTACCTAAAAATCCATCTTCATCAATAATAATATTTGGATTCTCGATTCTAAGCTTTTGAAGTTCGTCTAATTTTCGAAGTCTTTTTGATTCTTTGCGGGCCTCCCTTTTTTTAATATAAATTTCACGACGAATTGCCGATTTTGTTGATTTAAATACAAATTTCTTTGTTTGAAGATTTAATTTAAATGATATTTTGGTATTCATTATTGGTCGTTCAGACACAACAACTTCCACTACTTCACCATAAAGGCAACCAACAATAAGTATTAGATGCTAAAAAAAATTACTTCATTTAAATGTTTATAGATAAAACAAACAGAATAGAAAAATTACCATATTTGGTTTCCAATTTAGAGCTGTAACAGTAGAAGGCATTTCATTAAAACCTAATGGATGAATGATAATGAATGGAATCGTTTTCTTAATTTGATAGATAAAAATTGTTCTATCTTCTGATCCCGAAATAAGTATAGTTCCGCGATCGTTTAGTGATAATTTCGTAATGGCCTTTCGATGTGGTTTAAAAACTTGTATTAATTTAATTCGATCGGATGGTTCAATATTTGGATAATCCTCGATAGGAAGATAGACAACCACAACTTTTATTGTACCATCATCAAATCCCAAAATTAAAACGCAACCAGACGCATCAACCTATGAATTAAATAGGAATATTATATCGACAGTTATAACGGTAACTGTTCTATACCGAAAGTGGCAACCAAATAAGAGCTCTTCCTTTGGCCGGAAATTCTCGATACATTATCAATTTTTTCAATGTGTAATCATAGATATATAATCTTCCATCCTCACCAAGTGTCGCAATAAATGTGCCAAATGGACACGTTCCAAGACCAATTACTATTCCAGCATGAGAACGAAATATCATTTGAGATGGTACAGATTCATTTTCTCGATTTATATCACACATCCATATAGCTCCATTGCCATCTTGGGCAAACCATTGATTTTCGGTTTCGGCACCTTTAAGCAAATTTAACAGAATACATTCTTGCATCTTTGGTCCGATTTTGTACTCAAATATTGGTTCAATTTCAATAAATGGATCTGAATCTGAAGTATCGGCCAGCTCCACAGTTTCCCAAAACCAAAATCGTACATAACCATCGATGCCAGTGGTCATTATTTCATTATTATTGGCACAGATTTGTGTAATTTCACCCGAATGACAAGGTTTTCGATTTTTTCGACACACCTCCAGTTTGATGAAATTTTCTTCCCAAACTAAAATATTTCCCCATACAGTACCCGACAACACTTGATCACCAGGCATTACAAATGTCGCATGTATATCGGAGATTTCGGTTTTGCCAAAACGTCCATGCCTGCCCAGCAGCTTAAGACCCGTAAATGTCTTACACATTTGCCAAAATTTTATGTGACTCTGTCCAGACGTCACCAATTGGCTATCATTGTACACGGAGAACATTACTTGAAAGATATCATTGTGAAATGATTTACATTTCAATATAATATGACCATTTTTCCAATTCCATACGGTAATCATGTAATCTGGAGCATATCCTTGGGAGGCCATAAGCTCACCATCTGAACTGTAGTCTACAAATGAATAGGCACATTCTGTTCCATTTTCACACGTTGCTATAACGTTCATCTCAGGAAATTTGTAGATAATTATCAGTGGCTGGATACCATTTTCCGCTATTGTTAGGTAGTTATAAATTGAATTAGGATTTTTCTAAAAAAAAATTTCCGTGTAAATCTTTGCGAGAGGATTTGTGAACTGTGAATTACTGTAATATATCCTATTCCTCCACCTCCTGTACTTGGTTGTGTAGCCATCGTCCTTGTCGATATGGTGTACATGTGAATTAAATTGCCAGATGCAAAGACAAGTACGTCGGCACTAATTAAGCAAAGGTTTCGAAAACGTTTGCAGTCATAACCATAAGAAAAACTATATTGAAATGATAGAATTTAATTAAAACTAGTAACTAACTAAAACAAAGAGAAGCTTTAATATTGTCTTTTGATGCTATGAATGAGTTTTGTTTTCAAATACTGAACCGTCAGTCAAGGTCCTACAGTTTGAATGGAGAAATGTCAATTTTGAGAAAATTCAACCAAATTTAATTTGTAGGTTCCCACTCCACCATTCTCTCGAGTCATAAGCAAGTAATTACCTAATGATAAAGAAGAGAAGCAAAACCGGGTTAGAAGCAAACCCGGTGGGATGGGATAGCGTTATTTATAAACATTGAGCTTTCCCCCTAAACGGTACCATTTCAAAAGGGAAAAATTAATTTTATTCTATTTTTCTTATGCAGAATGTTACACCAAAATCCAGAGGTAATGCGCTCATAAACCTCCTAACGCAAATTTGAGATATCTCCCAACCTATAATAGAATAAATAATAAACTTTGAAACCTTCTAGAGGACAACGGAGGAGGGACCACCAAAAAGTTCCCATAGAAAATTTGGTCAGGAAGACCCTCTCTATCGATCCCCCACCCTAACCCTCTAGTTCGATGCATCCATAAAGTAAAAAAAATCCTACTCACATAAATTCAAGTATATTTCCCGGTATTGTTGTAAGATACACTTCAGAAATTGCTTCTTCCATATTATCCATATCCTCTCAGAAGAAGTTTAAATGTTTAAATGAAATATTCTCTGTTGACAGAACTTCTTATCGTTTTCATTGACCAAACAATTTATATCGTTGCTATGATAAAATATTTACAAAAAAATTCTTCAGATACTGCAAGTGGGTGTAGGAATATCTGTAAATTTACTATAACAATACCTATACAATACTGAATACATAGATATATATATATTGTTAATGAACGTAAATACAATGTGTAAAATAAAAAAACAATTACGAAAAAATTCAGTTTTTATTCAGATATTTGTAAAATCCAAGGTACAAAAATTTTATTTAAATTAAAAAAAAAAAAATAAAAAACGAAAAATAAATACAAAAACAACTTAAATTCTCTTCTACACTGATGGCTTCTTAGCTGGCGAACCTTCATCCACTTCAGATTTTGTGTCCGGTTTTTTCCGTTTAATTAAATAGGAAATATCTGTTGGTTTAGCAGCAGTCTCTGTTGATGTTGACGTTGATGATCGTTGTGGTGTTTGAGATGAAATTGATTCATTTCCTATTAATTTTGATAGCTCCCGTTTAACTTCCTCGACCGACTAAAAAAAAAAAAATCAAAAATGGAATCGTACAAAATAAGAAATTTTTTGGAAATAAATTCCACAACCAATTAAAATACCTGATCTTTGGCTTCTTCAATATCAACAACTTTATTTGAAATTTCTGCTTTCAGTTCCTCGATCACTTTGATTGCAGCAGCTGTTGCATCATTTTGAGGTTTCTCCTTAATACATTCAATTTCACAATCCAGAGCTTGATTGGCTTCTTTAAGTGCGACTATAGATTCTTCATATAAACCTTGCATTAAGTAGCTGAGCCCAATTTTATAATGAATTTCGGCAATAATACGCAGATCATTTTGAGGTAATTTCATTCGGATATTTAGGGATTTTTCTGCAATAATTGGTAGTTCCCCATGAAGTAATGTAAAGCAATAATTATTCATACTAACGATTTAAAGCAAATTGGAATTAGTGAAAGGCAAATTGATAAAGACAAAATCATAATTAAGAAATGGCCCAACCGTTAAGGCACTATGTAATTTTCATGCAAGTAATTTAACATTACCATCCGAGTATTACCTAATAAGTTATACTAACTATATTAAAAAAAAAAAATTTAAATTCACTTACTATAATCTGATACCGCTGCATCCAAATGAATATTCTCAAAAGAGATTTCAGCCAATTCAGAATATGCATCGGCCAAATTTGGAAGGGCTGGTTCTCCTTGACGTATAAATATTTGCACAGCCATTTCCAAAACTTCCCAGGCAATTTGTAAATTTTCTGTAGGAGAGTTATCGTCTTCATTGGCATTAACAGATAAATCCACATCATTAACAGTTGCAGAACTAGTAGATGCACTGCCATCGACAGCAGCATGATTACTAGAACATGGTTCCGTACCATTAGTTATATCTTTATGCTCAGGTTTATTTGAATTGCCGTTCTTGTGTTCTTGGCTTTCATTATCTTTTTTATTTTCTTCATCTTTATTCATTTCTTTTTTTTCATCTTTATTATTTTCTTTTTCTTCATCTTTATTTTTTTCCTCGTTTTTCTCACTTTCACCTTTATCGTCATCCTCATCATCAGCTTCGTCATCACCTTCCTCTTCCTCCTCTTCATCGGGAATGTCAAGTATTTTATTTTCACCTTGCTGTGCCAATGCAATCAATGCCTTTGCATACAATAAATATGGCATTGCCAATTCATCGGCATGACTTCCATAAATGTCGGCAAAAAGTTCCGAAGCTTTACTCAAATCATCAGCCGATTCAGCATATTCTTTAACCAATAAATTTCTACTGCCACGACTGTACAGTTCTTTTGCAAGTGAAATTTTCTCTTCCGTTGAGAGTTCCGGTTTCTCTGCCATTCTGAAATAGATTTAAGAAAATACCAAATTGTATTTACGGTCATATAGGGTTAAACGGTTAACTGTAAATGAAAACAGCCGATTAAAAAAAAAAATGCTACAGCTACAGAATGGTCAGCGCGGAAAAGATGTCTGATTGACGTCAACAAGAACAAAAATTGACAAAGTGGCAATGAATTTGGGACAGATTTTACAACGGTTATGGCTTATCCGTTTATCAGATCAACGAGTAACCAATACCTGTTAACCATAGAGTTTTGGTCGAATTTCACATGGGGATTCGGATAATTTCTGCCCAAAAAGGCTTTCGCTCAATTCTCAATCCAGTCTAGTCCCTTGAAAATCTCAAGTACTTAACCATGACGTATCATATTCATCAAAGCGTAGATATTTTATGCTAAACAATCACACATTGTATACGAGATATTTTACTTCAAATAAAAAAATGTCGTCATATGCATATCTTAAATTACGCCTATCTGTGCGCATCATGCATATAAAGTGCATTTAATTACTGTTATTTTGTAAAAAATCATACAAATTATTTAGTTTTAAGATGAAATGCAAAAGCGTATAATTGTTAAGTATAAGTCTATAAAGTATGTTGTAAAATCCAGAATAATCTAATTACTAAAATCAATATTAGCCTTTAACTACTTAAGTAAAAAGAAAGAAAAATGAAGATTTTGTCCTATGGATTTTTAATCATATTTTTAAACTCTATTCGATTATATGAATGTGTAAGTGTAAATTATTATCATAAAATATTTTTTAAATAAAAATCTAAAAAATATTAATTATTCCAAGGTTTTAACCGTCGAACAAATGCAACAGACTGCCAATTCTTTGCGCGGCATTTGTCAACCTAAATTTAGTGTAAATGATGGTAAAGATTTTTGAAAATGGAATATTTCTCTAAATAATCTCAATTTCTATAGATATTGTTGATGGAATTAAAAGCGGACAATTTCCAGATGATCACAATTTAAAGGTGTACATAAATATATTATTGTTTTTATATAAAATATCTGTACATTGTGCAACAAAATAAATTTATTGTATTTTAGTGCTACGTTAAATGTGTTATGGAATTATTGCAACTTCTCAAAAAAGGAAAACTTAACTATGAGGTATCAATGGTTTTAGTCGAATTGTTGCCGCCTGATATTAAGGACATTTATATTGACGGAATCAATATA
This sequence comes from Platyura marginata, assembly GCA_026745375.1. Taxonomy (NCBI): domain Eukaryota; kingdom Metazoa; phylum Arthropoda; class Insecta; order Diptera; family Keroplatidae; genus Platyura; species Platyura marginata. The sequence continues at coordinate 6,593 of JANSTT010022593.1, read as the reverse complement.
TGCAGACATTCTGGTAATTTAATTCTGGATTTTTTTTATTTAATGCCAACATTCTAAATCACACATTTATTTTAAATTCAAAATTACGTCTCTTGTCGTCGTGTTTAGTGTTAATTCAAATGTTAACAGAAATATTCATTGTAATTGTCGGAAATATGTCTAAGAGAGCTGAATTTTTTAGAATGTTTCTCTATTATTTGATCAGGGTAAGAATAAGAATTCTTTGAGAAGATTTTTTCCACATAACGCACCGTTAATAAGTTTGGAATCGATATTAAAACATAAGGTATACTGTAGGTAGTATAAATATTATTTGCCAAAGTAGAAATATTTTCCGCATGCTCAAAATTAGTCATCATATTATGTCAAATGTGGCTTATTCCAATGGCTAATGGAATGGAATGGGTGGTAGACTTTTGTTGGAGACTTTTCCAATAAACTTGAATAGCAAGGTTAGCCCATTCAAATGACATGTGACGTGCAATGCAATGCGCAGAAAATGACCCAACAAATACTTCTTAAATGCCAAATTTGTTCCTAAAACTAAATCTACTTATGTCCATTTCTTAAGAGAAACATTTTACAAAAAAAAAAATCTGTATGCCTTTTTAAGACTAAGTATTACTTATGGAAACTTTTCCAACAAAAACAGGTAATTATCTATGTATCATAATATATGTAGATATAAAACTTGCTATACTCCCTTTTAAAGAACATTTACTAGTTAGGATTGGATTAATCCTTTAAAACTGAAGATAAAAGGTGCAGATATTAAATTCACTTTATAACTAAGTATACCCAAATTTAAAAAATCCTTAGGATCAGTATAAATCATTAAATCATAGAATGAAAATAAGAGTTGATTTTAATTACATAAAATCCTATACCATCAGGTCTTTTGATAAACTTCCAATTATTTACAATAAAATAACCTTTTGATCCATCGTCAGGTTGATATACATATATTACAACAAATATGGATCGGTAGTTTTAAACATCCGTCCTGTTATCCCCTTTATCCAAACATATACAATATACATATAAGGTTACAGTAAACTATACCTACTCGTATCCATTATTATGTATAGTAAAAGCTTGTAACGATACCGATACTTATCAAAGTCAAACAGGAACTGTTGGATGTTGAATTTTATATAGAAGACGGGGTACCTAAATGTTATCATAAAATTTCACAGAATACGTTGAGAAACTTTAGAATTTAATGATTATTATCAGCCAAATAGTTTCTGTAACATATTTTTTCTAAATTTTCTTACAAATTTATATATTTATCAAATTCCCCAGAATAAGAATTAGACAAGAGTTAGACAATGGTTTTTTAAATTGTTTATTATTAAAAGTATACCAAAGTATACGAGTAGATACTTCAAACTACTTAATACATTTGATGTCTTTCAATACATCTATGTGTTACCGCACATTTTACGTTCACTCTCAGTCTTTTTCAGTTTTTACTGAAATGACAATGGAAATGTCTGGTGCAATCTGAAATCGGGCTATAATCGCTCATATGTATATAAACAATAGAAAAGTCTATTTTAATTTAGCGTTGCTATATATACATTTTTTTTAGGAGATGGCATAGAAGACAATTGTGAAGCTGCCTATACAATGCTACAATGTTTTTTCAAAAACAACCCTCATTTTATATTCCCCTAAAAAGTAATCAACAGAATGGATAGAGCAAATTGTGAGATGGAGAAAAAAAAATATGATTAAAAAAAACCATGTCGTAATTATACAAAAAAAAAATCCATATTATGTATAAGTAAAGTATGTACATTATGTATTACAATTGAACAAAATATATACAAAATGGCATATTGCAAATTAGATGCATTAAGTCAACCAAATACTTATATAAAGTCAGTCTGAATATTTTTGTGGAAATTTCATAGCTTTAATTTCAATATGGAACTCATATTTTGTATTTTCCAGATTTACATTGGAAAAATTTCGAAATAGAAGAAAACTTTGCGAACCAGCTAACTTCCAGCTTCACAACGATTGAACAACGAATTGTGAAAAGTGCACAGTTTATTTATGCAGTCAGTGCCAAACAGACTTTTCTGACAGAACAATAATTTGAGAAATTTTCCAAAAAAAAAAATTGGTTTCTTTTCGAAACTGTCACAGTTCTATCACAGGATCTAATAGTCCAGAAGATCAATAAACTAAGGGGTGTCACGAATTTCCTGAAATGAAATTTTCTACATAAGGATAAAAATACTTTCTTTAAAAAAGAAAACTTTATAACAATGAATGTCACAGCATTGAACGTTATAACAATGGTAAAATTAAAATCGTTCTGACTGAAAAAAATGAAATTTTACAAAGGCAGTTTGAAAATAGTAAAAATGTTAGAAGTATTCTACCTTTGGAAAATAAATTTTCTTATACCTACATCTACATATAATGTATGCAAATATCGTTAAATCTCAGACACTCTAGTTAGACTCACAAATTACATGCGATGACCAAATTACAGAACAACAATAAAAATCTATGAACACATCATAAATAAACAAATTTTCATAATACTCATTAGTATCTGCATAGTATCATGATTACTATGCAAATCTTTTTATTTAAAACCTCGTGCTTAATTTAATTTCAATTGAGAGATATATAATTTTTATATAACTTCCTGTAAAATTGAATTCGCCAAAAATTCTAACCAGAAATATAATATCCGCTAAATCATACTAGATCAAAGCTATTCTAGAAGCAATTACTAAAAGTTTTTTTTTTTCTCCACTTGTTCCCTACAGAACCATCTGACCATCGTCAAAATCCAATAAATGAAATGAATACAAGTTCGGTCCATCAGTTGATTGATGATGTACTCGTATGTTACAAAGGAATTCCTGGGAAGCCTGATTGTATTAAACAAAAAGATAAATCAGACAGCTTTGACTGAAAATAGTTAGTAGTTAAATTGAAAAAAATTATGTTTTCCCTTCATCTAATATTTATTCAATGTATAGATCCTTCAAAAGGTCCTGTTTCCATATGACAACGATAGGACAAAATGGGCAAGTTTAATGCATATTCGTAATCAAATTATTTCATAATTGAATACTTTTTTGGACAATGATGGTCCTTTTTTTAGAAATCAATGAACCTTAATGCAGTAAAAGTTAGTAAATTAACTAAAAGATTATATCAAGTGCCAGACGTACAAACTCCATTTATAAATCTCTCATATCATATCTAGTCATCAAAGCAATAAAATCTAAAACTGCTTACGAGAATCACAATCATCTGCGATTCTATTGGTGATGGATGTTGTTCAACATTCATTTCTATGGTGTTGGATGTTGTTTAATATGGGACTCTTTATGATTTTGTTTGTTGTTCAACAGACGATTCTGCCATACATAATTTGTGAACGAATTCATTTTTGTTCAAATATGAATTTTCATATATTCATAATATTCGTAATTAATTTTCATTCACCAATAATTATTATCGAATTTCTTCAAATATTTTTGGAGGTAAAATTCTTATATAAAAACAGATCTTGATATGCAAATCAATCAGTTAAAATTGTTTTGTGTAAGAAAGTAGTCGTTGTGATATCAATCAAGATGAAAGTAATATTTGTACTATTGTCGTGCGTTGTAGCTTTACAAGCTAAGGTAACACAAATTTAGGATTCCTTAACTGCTTAATTTTTAATAATTAAAGCTAAAAATTGCTTTGATTTAGTATTAAAATTACATTTTTCAAAAAGTTGTATTTAGAAATTTCGAAATTCAATGAAAAAAAAATGATTTAATTAAAGGATAGGAATTTTAGAAAAAACTTATCCATCCCAAAAGTCAATTTTTCAAGAACAAAAAAGAAATTGTTCCAAATAATAAAAGAACTAAAATTATTTGTTCAAGCCATTAACAACTGAAGAAATGCAAAACATGGTTATGGAAAAAATGATGGCATGTAAGGGTAAAGAAGGAGCGAGCGATAGTGATTTTCAAACCTTCATTAGCTATCAATTTCCAACTACACCAGAAGGAACATGTCTACATGCCTGCATAATGGAGGATTTCGAAATCGTAAGAATTATCTAGTGGCTTCGGAATATTAATTAACTAACTTTATGTGAATAGATGAAAGGTGGTAAACTCGATGTAGATGGAAGTGTAGCAATGAGTGCACTCAGAACCGGTGGTAATGAAGAGGCAATGGCTATTTCCCGAACTGTTGCTGAAGAATGTCAATCGGCAGTCGGTGCTAATCGGTAATCCTAAAAATGTTTTTCATTTTTTTTTTAACAAACTTAAAAATGTAATGTTAACAGTTGTGAAACAGCCGTTAAGATAATGGAATGTTCGATGGCTGCCGCAACCAGGCTTGGAGTAGATCCAAAAACAGTTATGTAGACTCTAACGAAACTGAGAAAACCAATAAAACGAGTATTTTGTAGTATTTTGAAGCAAAAAAATGTTAAAAAAACAAGAATAAAGCAAATTTTTAAAAATAATTACTTTTGCTGATTAACTTTGAACGTTCTTGTATAGCTCACTGAAATATGATGCCAGAAGTAAGAACACCACATAAATCTATCATATCTATAGTCATAGAAACAATGAAATCAAAAACTATCTACGAAAGTCAATCAACAATAGGTATACATAATTTTTGGACGAATTCATTTTGAATTTTCATATATTCATAATATTCGTAATTAATTTTCTACCACCAATAATTATTATTGAATTTCTTTAAACATTTTTGGATGTAAAATTCTTATATAAAAACAGATATTGATATGCAAATCAATCAGTTAAAATTGTTTTGTGTAAGAAAGTAGTTATTCACCACATTCAAAATGAAAGTAATATTTGTACTATTGTCGTGCGTTGTAGCTTTGCAAGCTAAGGTAAACAAATTTACGATCTCCTAAAACTGTATAATTAGTGTTAATAAAAAAAGTTTGTATTCTTATATAAATGCGAAAATAATTCCCAAAAAAAGGCTACCTCCACACTAAAAAATGTTCGATTGCTGCACAGTACACATTTTATTCAATTGTATTGAGGATGCCAGACCCTCTCACTACTAACAGTGTGAAAAGGATATGAAATTGCGTAAATAGGGAAGCTTAAACCGACTTTAAAAAAAACCTACATAGATCCTTAGTTTATAAAAATTTACAAATGTACATAATATTAAAAAATGGGCGCTCTAATTATTGGTGTTCATAACTAGAGCGCCCCTACACCACGCATGTGCTGTATTTTTATTTCCAAATAGGAGTGGGCATTTTTGTCTACCGTCCATTTTATTTGAGTTAGTCCAAACTTGGACAACATAAATGATAGGCATAAGTAGTTAATATTGAGATCCAAATACTATAGATTCAGCTACATCAAACGTAAGCTCCATTAACTTCTAACCATAAAACTTCCTTGTCCTTAAAATGTATGAAAAATACGTAAAGAAAAATTTCTTATTAAAGCCATTAACAAATGAAGAAATGCAAAGCATGTTCATGGAAAAAATCATGGAATGCAAGGCTAAAGAAGGAGCGAGCGATGCTGATTTGGGAACCTTCGGAAACCATGAATTTCCAACTACACCAGAAGGAAAATGTCTACATGCTTGTGGAATGGAACAATTCGGAGTCGTTAGTATTATTTAGTTGCTTAGAAATATTAATAACTGACTAATAACTTACTTTATGTGAATAGATGAAAGATGGTAAGCTTGATGTAGATGGAAGTGTAGCAATGATTGCTCTTAAAACCGATGGTAATGAAGAGGCAATGGCTATTTCCCGAACTATTTCTGAAGAATGTCAATCGGCTGTTGGTGCTAATCGGTGAGCCTAAAAATATTTTTTTATTTTTACAATGAAAACTTAAACTATAAATAAAATGTTAACAGTTGTGAAACAGCCGTTAAAATAATGGAATGTTCGGTGGCTACTGCCATCAAGCTTGGAGTGGATCCTAAAGAAGTTATGTAGTCAAAAAAAAACTTTTATTACTGAGAAAACCATCAAAACGTGTATTTTTATTATTTTTAAGCCAAAAAATGTTTTAAAAAAAAAGAATAAAGCAAATTTTAAAAAATTATTTTACTATTGGTCTTTTTAATTGTGTCTTTAAAGAAAGATATTCTGGTATTGAGGCTAATCAGAAAATATACACTGCAATTAAAAAACTCCATTGCATTCGTGTATTTTTGGTAAACAAATATTTTCATGATGTGCTCTCTTAGGGTAGCTATGTTGATGTTTAATATTAAGGGAATAACCCCGAAGTGAAAAAACTCTGATTAACACTGAACTGACGAGGTATGTAACAGAATCGTCCAAATATATCATACAGAACTAACAAAAATATTCCCGTTATAGTAGACTATCTATTTTGTCGTAGACAATTTTGTCCAAAACAAAAATTGAAGAGGAGATCATTCTCTATAAATCTCCCTTTTGACCCCCCCTTAAAAAGTCATTTTTAAGGTTTTTCATACAAACTTTGGAGTGGTCTGGAGGGGCGGGGAGGGGTCGTAGACAAATTTGTCCAAATCAAAAATTGATGAGGAGACCATTCCCTATAAAT